>CAEGAE010048908.1:0-52070 GCA_903067095.1 Girardinus metallicus
TATATATATCCAGGAATGCATTCCTTGTATGCAGGCATGTTGGTCTATAACTTCAATAAATAAAATACACTAAGGTTTGTGATTGTAAAATGACAAAATGCAAAAAGTTTAAGATGGTGCAAAGCCTGCAGTGGCTTTAAAACAACAACAACAAAACATAAACAGGATCTCTGGGGTGCACTTAGACAAGGAGACTTCCTACAAACACCTTTGAGTCGTTTTGGATTTTAAGAAGAGGCGTCTGCAAACTAATTCTACACGGAAAGTGAATGTTTGATTAAAGTGAAATATAAGTTGCATGAGACCAATCCTGCTGTTTTGTATTCTGTTTACTACTTCGGAGCTCCGCAGAATAAATCAATTTCGGGACAAGGTTCAAAGAAATACTGCATTGTTAATAAATGCAAAACAACATTAACAACTTCATTTATCAGTGGCTTTTAATGCTAGAAGATCTGATCCATCTAAACTTAAAATAAACCCATACAGCACAAAGAAAACAAAAAACAAGCAGAAAATGTTTGCATGTGAGGCAATTGGTTATTTTTTTACTTATTCATATTAAATTTATTTTGTCCCTTTAGCAAAATGTTGGAGCCTGGAGAGTATAGCTACCAAGAGACATTTGACTGCCAATGATAGTTTTTAACAAGGATGCTCCTCTCTCAGTAATGTGAGAGGACCAAACATCTTCAACCATTTTTATGGTTCTTCAAGTAGGGGTTAAGCACAACCCATGTATTGAGGCCTTAGTCCTCGACGCGGCCATCGCAGGGTCGATTTCCGCCCTGGTGACCTTTGCTGCATGTCTGCCCCCTTCTCTCATTACCCACTTTCTTGTCAATTCACTATTAAAAAAAGGCCAATAAAACCTCTAAAAAAATGTAATTAAAAAAAAAAAAACTTTGTAAAGTTTTGAATTCAAACACTGACTTTTGGATCTATTCTGATTTCTCTTTAACTGTAAAAACAAACAAAAAAAAAGCATTTAATGCGTTGTTTTCCTTTTTTCGGCCTTTCCACCCTGAATTGTCATTAATTATTTATATTAGGAGCACAGACGACGTCATACCACATGTGAGAAAGTAAACACAGACAAACAGGACCTCATATTAAACAAGGACCATATAAATAAAGCGTTGACATTTGAAATTGTCTTTAGTGCTTTATATTACTCAACATTTCCTAGAGAAAGTAGACCTTGATGTTTCCGATTGACAAGAAGCTGCCGACATTTCTAAATCCAGCATTTTCTAAAGCAGACAGAACGTAAAAACTATGATGTAATACATCAGCCTTCTTGTTATCCGTGGGTCCTCCCAAAGGGAGTTACCAACAGACGTTTTTGTTACAGGCAACTCATTTTCGTACCCAAATAGGTTGGGTAAAAAGCAACCAAGACTGAAAAACGAACAGAACCTCCCGAAGTCTAATCCTGTGCTGTACCAGACACTGAACCAGGAAATACTGTTTATTGTGTTTAGAGGCCTTTCAGTTTTTCAGATCTGGCCAATGCCACTCAACAGTTGTAATCTTAAAACATAAAGAGAACAGAAAACACTCACCACAAATCTTCAAAGGTGCCTCAAGCTCCAGCAGGATTGGCTGACTGAGGAAGATCTCCCTGGACTTGATGCAAAGACCACGGACCTCTGCCTCAGTCATCTGGACTATCTTTCCCGGACGACATCCCCGCACTGCGGAAGCAAAGCAAAACGGTCAGTGAGACCGACAACTTCCATCATGTGTCTGCTCTCAGGAAGCAGCAGGGGCAGCCTCAGAAACATGAAAAGGAGGCTGCAGTGGAAGCACAATTTACCTAAGGAGAAAACACACTTCAAGCAGAATCACAAAGAGCTGTCTTGTAAGCAGATGAACTGTGGATGTAATGATTCTGCAGCTCATAAGTGATTACAGCCATACTTTAGGAACATGGTGCTGAGGCTGTGAGGGGAGCAAACATCTTCAGCCACAGTGTGGGTGGCGTTGGCGCTGTAGCTCTACTGAGAGCTCAAGCCTGTTTTATGGCACTGTGACACGTCTTAGAACACTAAGAAAAGCGAAACGCTGGCTGGAGTCAGCAACTGAATCAGGTGGCGATATGAAAAGCAGGATTATTTAAATAATAAAAAAGAAATGTGGCGACCACGCTGGAGGAACATTTTACTATTTTGCTGACCTTATTTGTATTCTCTTCCGGCATATTTTTCTTATCAAAAAGCCATACCAAGCCATTACTCATATTTCTCAATCCTAAATTATATTTTTATAATCTAACCTTTGCTGACCTTCTTTAAAATAAAAAACAGACATGAACAAATCCATAACCAGGTGATTGCGTAACTACTAAGCATTTGTATGATCCCTTACAGTAAGACACCCACTTAAAAGTCCAAGGAAAGCAAGTCTTAGTAACATCCTTTATTATTTGTGTTTTTCTAACAGTCTATGAAGTAGAAAAGCAAGTTCAAAAGAGAAAGAGAGTAAACTATGTATGTGCAGACATATTTAGTTTTCTAATGCTTTTAGAAAAAGCATTTCTGTTTAATTTAATCTACACCCACATAATCATCCCATTTAAACTAAAGCAATGAAATTTTCTCATTGCCGCATTATGATTAGTCATGTAATTGAATGTGTCACAAGGGTTAGACATTAAATTAAACATTAAAAAGCATACACAGATAATGAATGCGATAACCCAAAACATTTCAAAGCTTTAGTATTACTGGTGCTAAACATTATCTCTCTTTTTCTTTTGTGTGTGTGTGTAATTAGCCATCTACTTTGCACCCAAATCCAGAGCGTAACATGAAGCAGAATTAGGGCTCATTACCAGGCCTCATCAGCACAGAGTAAGCTAAGCTCGGGTGCTTAGCCTGCTCGGCTTTAACACTGAGGCTTTCACTGTTTGCAGTGGCACTTTTAGAAGAGATTAGGTTTATAAGATCACCCAGTGGCAAAAGCTGAACAGAAGGGTTGACAAGGATTTGTGACTCACACAAACCACAGCAGTTTGTGTGCAGTGCTTAGTAAATCAGTGTTTATGGTTAAAGTGATACTGCTTTCAATTAATTTTAATAGCAATTAGTTATGAAACAATCAATAGGACAGTTTTTGCTTTTTCTATTCTGTGCTGAACAATGTTGAGTTTCTATCTGTTCACTTAATGCATCAGCGTTAAAAACGTCCACGTTGTTTGGTTTGTGAAGGCATCGATGTTATTTAAAGCACTTCTCTGGGATTTTAGTGAAAATCTCAAAGGTTAAGAACATTTGATTCATTTGTCCTGAAACCCCTTATTTTCTTTTTGATTTTAAGAAATTACTTCCAACAAAACATATACCTCATTTTTTATTCCTTTAATGATTACTTTTGTTACAGTTACTTCTTGAATTAGAAGAAAGTTTAGACAAAATAGATTGCAAAAGCTGAAAAAAGAAAATCAGAAATCGCAACACCTTGCTTACTACTCAAAACAAATAAAATCTTTTATTGGACTAAAGAAAAGGAAAAAAAAAAATCTCAAAGTTGGTTCCAGCTAGTCAGTGACTAGAAAACAGCTGGTGTTTGGTAATATTAGCTGCAAGTCCAATAGAAAACAGAGACACACATTTTTTAAAGCCAAAAGAATGAAAACAAGGGTTAAATACACTTAAAAAATAACTAATAAACAATGTAAAAGGAGAGAATAACACCTTGGGGACAACTTAAAACCAAGCCAGCATGAACACAAGGTCAACAAAGTATTTTTAATATATTGCATCCTAAAATAGGAATCTATAATTGTGGGAGCCCTAAATATGCTACGTCCATCCAACAGTGTCACAAATGCAGAAGTAAAGTATGCCAAGGACAGATGATGCCTTAGTGGTCAAGTAGTTCCATGAAGCTGGTGCGTTCAAAAGTGGATGTGAACTCAGACTCTGACAGCGATTTTAAGGATAGGTCAAAAAAAAAACGTCCAACTCTAAAATTTGTGTTCTGGTGAATTGTTATAAGTATATGGACAACTAAAGGCAGTGTGAGAGTATGAAAGCATGAATCACTGGAGCCTGATCACAATTGTAAAACACACCTACAAACCAAGTGTGATACAAAAACAGACCAGCTGTTAAGTACGCACACAAAGAAAGTCTGGAGAAATAAAAGAGACATTATTTCATGCGTTTTGGATTTTATTTTATTTGTAGTTCTGCGCTCTCACTCGGACTTCAGTTTTGTTTTGTTCTCTACCTTCAGCTTCATGAATTAACCTTTGTACTCAGAGAGTAAAATTTGTTACTTGTATTAAAAATTACCTTGGTAAAAATGAATACAAGAGCAGTCCTCTCTTCCAGCAGCTGCCTAATGGCTAACGCTACAAATGCAAACATTGAGCTGGACGTTTGGGCCTTCAGAACGGCCTGGCATGTCTGGTTAACTTCTTACCAGCTAGTTGGGTTTCTCTGGACTTACGCCACGGTACCAGAGAGCTTACTTGTACTTGGCAAGACCGCTTGGATGTTAATACATTAGCAGTAACATTTCTGTTCCCCTCTGTAGAGTCAGAATGACAAACTTTTAAGTGGCATATTTAGTTTGTGTCGTAATTTATAAGGGTGATATATAAGACATTATGAATATGTTTGTGAGAGCGTGATGCACTCACTACTACTACTAACAATAAAAATAATGTAAACATTTATATTGAAGTTAAACCAACTGTATGTTCATACTGTTATATATTTGGTACCAAAATTTATATTTTTGAACTTTCCAGGCTGTACAATATCAAAGTATTTATCAAATCTCAGTTGTTAGACCTGATCTAGTCAAAGGAAAATAAAAAGTTTGAACTTTTGTGTAAGCACAGGCCAGTTACCGTTTTCATACTCCTATAATACAAACTCTAAAGAAAGTACTCCACCAATGAGTTTTATGCATAGAGAAATGCATAAGATACAGTGCAGTAAAACTATTTTTATAAGTACCTTTTTCCATAAAAGCTACTCAAGTGAATGTAACAAGTACTACCCACTTTTGAACATAGACAACATCAGTGGCCTGTACTTAAACTTAATGTGATGTATTGGTATTAGCTAGTCATCGTTTAGCTAACATTACCTGCATCCAACAGCATCACTCAACTCAATCTGTTAGTTTGGGGTGGAAAACTGTGCAAAGTTCTTTGCGTTTTGCTGCCATGATTCTAACATGTGTAGCTCTGCACAGCAGCAGCAGGTCTCCTTCGCTGCCGCACAGGCGTAAACCCAGCGCGAGCGTCTTAGCGCTCATGTTGCGTTTGAAGGCGCCTCGGAAAAGCAGGTTACAACTTTTCAGAGTTAACAACGGATTAAGCAGTTTTAACTGCTGAAAAAGGGGACAGACGGCACAGATATGGGATGTACGGAAACCCTTACTGTCTCAAATCGATATAGGAGTAACAGAGAGTTGGCCACTTTAAGGTAAAAACAACAAACAACACCAAAGCACGCGGCATTGGGTGGGCACTGCCCCCCCCAATGCCGCCAGGACTGGAAATAACACTGCATGATATTAGAAAACCATAACATTATGACAATACTGTTGAGCATTTCGATGATATTGATGTCATTCAACTACTAATAAATATTTATTCTGTCCATCCATTATCTATACCTGTTTATTCTTGAAGGATCACTAGTGGTCACTGAGTGATTACACCCCGGACAGGTTGACATACCATTACAGGGTGCATTAAAATCTAGGTCACTAAAATCTACATCAGGAATAGGCATTAAGGACAGTGAAAGTTCATCCAACTGGCCGAACGCATCATTGGCAAGTAGAGCGTGAATGCATGCCAGTCACTGAGTGGCAACGGAGTTAATGTAGTTTTAAAACCACACATGGAAAGCTACCAGCAGTTAGTGAAAAACAAGTATAATATTCAGATTTTTCTATATTTTGGTAGTTAAATGTATTCTTTTGCTCCAGGATATGTTTTTCTACCTTTTATCATTTGTTTTAAAACAAACATAATTAGGTATTATAGATATCTACTGTGATACCAGCGTATTTTTTTTTTTTGATCAAGATACTAATATATTGAAAATCTTGTTCTGGCCCATGCCCTATACATATAAGTAAAAATACATCGATACACAATTTATTCTTTAAAAGCAAGTGCATCTTCACTCGTTTTCTCCTCAAGATATTTCTTACATAGAATTAGGGTGTTTGTATATTCCCAACATAAATTAGGTCAGAAACCGTTGTATCAGAGTTAGCATAAATATATGGATGCAAAACGCAAGTGCAGCTGAAAAAAGGGAACGCTAACAATCAATGCTGTTGTTTTTTCCCCGTTATAATGTGCTGCCTTCCACCTGTTAGTAACAGGGCCGTGTCGAACAATTTGCCCGAGGCAAAGCAGAAACGTCCCTGCCCCTCCTTCTGAACATTAACGGTTTAGAAAATAAATTGGCTTAAAAACCAAATAAAACCTCAAGGTACAAAATACATTTACATGTTTGGGGGAAAAAAACAAGACTTATGTATGTTAGATATCTAAAGCCTCACATAAAACCGGGCCAATGGAGACATGTAGGCGTTCACCGCTGACTGTTTATAAACACGGCCAAGCAGCTAACGGTAACGCTAGTCGCAGCTAGCCGGGGGATACAACGGTACCAATGGCTGACATTAGCAGTAGCTGCTAACAGTTGCCTGCGCTACGTTGAGGAAAAAAAAAAACGGACAGTTACAAACGTGCTGCAGATTTTTGAGTCGAATCAGAGAGTCCGAACCTTTACGTCTGTGTAACAATACACTTTTAAGAGAATAATTTACCCTCCAGAAGCCGAGAGATGAGACTATCCACGTTCAATTCACCCTCCGCCATCTTCACACTGATGTTGAACAGTGTCAGTTGCTTGATATCCGTAGCGGACACTGGAGGGCGCTAATGAGGAGAAACAGGTACTTGACGCAAATAAATAAAATAATGACCAATCAGGGATAGCAGGCAAGTAGATTAACAACAGTTTAATTGTTTGCAAGTAATATATATATAAAAACATCCGAATATAAACTCAGAGTTCAAATTATTATGGGGTCATTTTAATCTAAAATACTCTAATAATAACTATTAAATAAAAAAAAAAATACCATTATCACTATTAAAACATAAATTACAATTTTTTTACAAAGTAAAATAACGCAGTACATCTTTAAATAATTATTTACAGCTGTCACCTGACCACCATATAATCAATTCCAAACAGAATTCAAATTATCCTGTTGCTAAAATAATAGAAATAAATTACATTTGTTTATGTTTTCCATCCACAAAGAATAACTTTTTTTAAGTTGTTTTTAAAAATAACTACAAATCATGAGAGGCAACAGCAAACACATGGAAAAAGGTGCTATGTACAGATAAGGCTAAAATTTAACTTTTTGGTCAAGATACAAATGAAAAAACAAACAACCCAAAAGTTGATAATCCACCTCATGCTGAAGACACTGTCCCCACAGTGAAACATGGGAATCCTTTTCATCAGCAGGAACAGAGAAGTTTCTAAAATTTATCTGCATCTCTAAATATATTTTAATATTTATTTCTAAATATTGGATCTGCAAATCTAATCAAAGCAAAGTGTTTTCTATTCTTTTTAATATGTGATGAAGATAACAGAAGCTGTCAGCCTACTTTAATCATTTTAAGAGTGTCATAAAAAACATGTGTTATATAGCCTCCAGTCTAGTGCACTGTTGGTTTAAACACACACACGAATGAGTAGTCCATCTCGTTTATGATGTGATGGTACTCCCAGTGTTTTTCAAGAGGACAGAGAGTACACATTTTCCAAATTCACAATCTCAAATTATTTATTCCATCTTTGATAAGAGCAAAATATATAATTATTTTTTGAAAAAAAAAAAAAAACTGAAAAGGATGGCACAAAACTGCATAATGTTGCATTTATCTCTGATCAAGTTTTAAGGAGGATATTACATCTATGACTTCATGTTACATTGTCCAAAAATCTGGTGCAGATAGGAGGAAGTTAGAAGGAAATGTGCAACCACTAAAGGCAGTCTGCATGCTTCCACATGTCTGCATGTGCAAGCAGACGTGCATATACTCAGTGGTTTGTGGCAGTACCTGTTCGATGTTAGTTGTTAGACCAGCTACAACATTTAAATTTGCCTTACCAGCCTGTGCAAAAGTAAAAAGTGCAAATGTTCCTCACAGACAATTGTTCTGACATGTTCAGCCAAATAAGTTTAAATACATTTCTCTCATTTAGTCATTTAAAGTACTGATGATATTGATTTCTGTAAATAAAATAAAACAGAGCTACATTACTCTGTTGAACATAAAACACTGTTTAGTTGTTTCTGCAAGGACTGAGCTTTCAGAAAGCACTGATTTGTCCCTGACGTTCTTCGTTTTTCTGCTCGGATGATTCAGTGTAATCGTTAGAGTAAGCATAATGAGCAGAAGCGTTCATCTCAACTTTAGCCGATGTCTTCTTCTTGCTTCTCCTATGTCTATAGGAGAAGAGGAGCCAGGTGACGGCACAGCCAATCAGAAGCCCAACAATGGCCAGTACAGCAGCAAGCCATGCTGGGACAGTGCCTGAACATTCTGGGGTGAAAGGCAGTGCTGTGCTGCCCATTGTGGGTGCTGCGGTTGTGGTCAAACTGGGAAGGCTGTTCACACTTGTGAAGATATACGGCTGCTCCTGAAAAATGCAAGGGCATTAAATTTAGTGACATATAAGTCTGATGTCATTTCAGAAGTTTTTAGGTCTTTAGAGTGATTCTTAATTTAAGTCCAGGTAATAATTTTTTGCTTCTTTCTTCTACAGATTTATGTCCTGCTTACAATTTCCTTACTGAATTAATCTGACTTCATGTGTTTGGTTTCTGCTCTGAAATGAGCTTGCTGTTGAATTGACCACTGGTGGACACTGATAAAGTTCTCATGGTCAGCCAATGGAATTCAGATGTACTCGAATTGATACCTGAACATCATGGCAATATGTGTGAATACCTACACATGTAGTGTGTGTCAATGTCCCAATTTGTTTTTTTTTAATTTACAAAAGTGTTTAAACAATTATTTTGACTTTGTCATTGCGAGTTATCTAGTATAGATTTTTAAAAGTAAACTATACATATATTGATTCTGGAATTTTGTAACAACAAAATATGGAAAAAAACCTTTAGAAGTGTGAATATGCTGTAATTGTGCTGTACTTCCAGCAAAATAGATTGCAAAAATGGGTCAACAGCGGCAATCTGCAGCAGATGTCTTACCTCAGTGGGGCACTTGAGGATATTTCTGGCATTGGTGAAATTGTTGTAGGTCTGTTTTTTACCCACTGGCTCCAGCTAGAGATAAAACAGAAACAGGACTTTGCTCAGCTTAAGTGGTAATTTAGCAACACTATATCTAAAACCCTGCAGTTAGATTTGTACTTTTGGCCTTGCCAAACTCACCATGTTGTTCCACAGAGCAGCAGCCATGTCAGCATGTCCTCGCTCACTGAAGTGGAAACAGTCCTGGGAGAAGTAGGTGGTGTCGGGCACGCCATCCTACAGGAAAGCAAGCACAGGATCACTGAGAGTGTTTTGTGCTCTAACAGGATGGGAGTGTTTCCATCTTAAACCTGAATCTCGGAACAGCAATTGAGTGTTGTTGTGCAGATGGCTTACAGCATTTAAAGGAACGATGGAATTTCTGAAAAAAGGCTGGACAACCACAGCAAAGTCCTCTCTGCCTTTGTAACGGTCTCCATACACCAGATTTTCAGTTGCAGTCTAGCAAAAGTGGATAAAAATGTTATTGCTGACCTCTTTTACTCATAACATGTTCCAGAGATGACACTATTCTCTGTCTAGAAACCTGAAGTTCCCGGTTGATCCGTTTCATTTCAGCCAGCTCTGGGGAATCCTCTCCAGGTAACAAGAAGCAGGGGCACACTTGCCTGTGGGTCAAATGGAGAAAATTAACAGCTCATTTTGGAAAATGAAATGCTCAATTTTAAATGGATTCAAGGTCGGACATAATTGTCGAGACCCATGCTAAAAATATTTTTAAAATAAACTAATTGTCTCTTACAGTTACATAACCTAAAAGAAAAGATTCTGATTTTGAGAAAAAATACCTCAAAATGGGATATTTCTGGCATTGGTGAAATTGTTTCCTACAAAATCATAATCACCATATAGAGAGGAACCTCTGACCATTCAGCTTTACAAAATCTATGTGGACGTTTCAGAGTCCTGCATATTCTCTCGAGCTCAGTCTTTTTCAGCTCTCTGATCAGGTTAAGTTCAGGAAACTAAAATGTCTTTTGTGTTGATTTGGCCATCATTCTGCTAAAAGACGACCCATTTCATGTTTGCTGTTGCCTTCATCAGATTTGTGTTTAAAATATCGCCTTGTATTTGAAAGAGTTCCCAATGTCATTCAATATTAAAAGATTTCCGGCGGTTTGGAATTAACACTTAAATTAGACGTGCTTCAAATTTTCTTAATTTTTCAGTGTATTGTTATAGTACTGTAAAAGAATATAAATGTAAGACTTTTTCCACATCTGTACAATGGGTGCCTCTATATGTGCCTGGCAATATAGAGGCACATATATAATTAAAAATACTTCACAAACCTCTACAACATTAATGACATCGATAATTTTCAATAACTCAGTGCCAAATCTGCATTTCCAAAAGCTATACAAACTGGAAAATTTTAAAGAGACACCTTTTGGTCTCTTTTATTTACATTTCAAACTGGATCTGACTTAAGAGGATTTCTCCTTAAAGTTATTCAGAGAACTAGCTCATCATTAAGAAGGTTTTGACAAAAAGTGCTTTCCTGCTTGGACTCAGTGGATGAAGACTTGATAAGACTATTGTGTTGCCTACTTTTGGACCAAGGTGCATCCAAGGCCATCCTTTTTGATTCTGCGAAGGCCTTCAATTTCCAGGATCTCTAAAACGTTGACGATAGTTCTTGGAACCTGAAACCAAACACCAAGAAAACCCAATTTAATCAGATTTGATCCTTTTATAGATCAGTGCTGATCTAAACAAAATGTAAAGAAAACAATTTCTGTTAGACTTGAGATTTTATGGTATATCATAGTCATCTTACCTCATTGTACAGGATATCCAAGCTTGTCCTCAAGTAATTGGTGTAATTTGCTGGTGAAAGAGCAGCCTGTGGGTTTTTAGGCAGAATGAATTAGTAATTAATGGTGAACAAAGAGTTTTGTTAAGCCTTCTTAACAGCAGATGACACCCTGGATGAGGTCCTCCTTGTCCATTGAACACAAAAATGGTCTAACAGGATGTAAGGTAACACAAAGTCACTAAGGGAAAATAAGACATTTCAGAATAATTTGCACATCCCCTTCATGTGGGAGCTGTGTGACTAGCAGCAACCTGTGGACACCCTCTCTACACAACTCTCCATTGACTGCACATGCATGAAAGCAATAGAAAACCTGTTCTGGGTAAAACTCAGCTAAACAATCTGTATCTTTACTGATGTCCCATTTCTATTGCCACCCTGGGTAATTGCCCCTATGGCCCAAATCGCAAACCGCCATTGCTGCTTAGCATCGCTACCTTAGCAAGAGAAAAAAGTGCATCATGAACTGGCTTAGTTTAAATCTATTCAGCTAGAGGAGGCATGCAACCTGTAAGCACACAGTTCTAGAGCTCATTTTAAATTGATGCAACTTTTCTCCTGTCCTGCTTCAAAAGAGAGTCATTAAAAGAAAGGCTGCTGAGTCTATAAAGCCTGAGGTGAGTCATAGAAACTAGATGAAGAAAGTCTTCTGAGTTGTTTATGCCTCGTAGGGAACAAGGCCTGTCTCTGTCCCCCTCTGTGTTTCTTTAATGCAGACAGAGGCTGGGATAGATGTGGGAGGCGGGAGGTCCGTGTTGGAGGGGTAAGGTAACAGAATGTGCTCATTGAAAAGAAACCATGCCTGCTCTCATCTCACTGACACAATAAGGCTATTAGAGGAGAGCCCCTCACAAAGCGTCATTATGCTCTGGAGCGTAGATCCATTTGGGGAGTGATATCATGAGGCAGTGCCACATAACACCCAGTGAGGCTTAACCAAAGACTCAGTGCATTTCAGAGGGAACTCTTTAGGCGACTCACCCGGTCATTGCAGTACTGACAAAGGTCGTTGCCTCCAATGAAGAGAGTCACAAGTTTCCAGTCATTCTGAAAATCCACCGTCTAGCTCCATCCAATAAAAGATCCAGAGAGACAGACAGATGGAGCAAATATTAGAATCAAATGCGTTGGATTGCAACAAAGCTGAATAGCAGTTTAAAATCAGTTAAAAACTCACAGCATCATTTTTCATGGCATCAATCAGACGCCTGACCTGATCTGGAATCCCTCTGCACATAATTGGATTGTCAGGCTGCTGTTTTTATGAGTTCATAAAATACCCACAACATTGGACAGTGTTTGGGCTTACCCTACTTTAGCCCCAGATACAGCCATGTTGAAACCAGTCTGCTCTTTTCCAGTTCCCTTTGAAGCCCCTTTGATACCAGGATTGAACTTCTTCAGGACATCTGATGTAAAAAGTCAACAAAAAAATATTCATTACAGAGAGATTTTTCGTTTATTTGGGCTAGGATTGACCTCTAGTGGTGCTATTGTGCAATTACACAACGTAGAAAAAGAAATCTCGAGTCTTACTGGGCAATGTTGTGACAGTCTCAAGAGTATCATCACCTCCAATACTAGGTAGAGAGAGAAATAAAGTGAGCCAAGTGCACACAGTTTTGCATGATTTTCTTTTTCAGAAAGCTTTTGTGCAATGTCTCACCTCCATGACACCCCTCTGTATTCTGTAGGAAGCTCCACCAGGTTTGTTGCTCTTGCACCAAATGCAGCCTGAAGACATAGCATCAGAATATCAATTTTAGCATTTGTATAACCACCCAACAATAAATTTCAAGTTCTAGTCATCATCCACAAGACCAAGTGACACCTTTGCACAAATTATGCAAAACAAAGGTGGTTATTGAGCCAGGTTGTCATTTTTTCTACATCTCTAACACCAAATTAGACCTCAGTAACCAGTACTTACCGTTAGAGAGTCTCCAAGACCCCCCACCACCTTAATATCTGCTGGACGCACTCTGTGGGCTAACAAAACAGAGATATTGGTACATTTCTATGTGTCAGACACAGTCTTTCACACGATTGTCATCAGGATGTTTACCAGAGGTAGGCACAGAGTTTGACGGAGCTGTATAAGCGCAGGAGAAATCGCTGCCCCAGTTCTAGAAAAATTACAAATACATATATTTTAGCATGATGGTCACACAATAAATATTTACTATGTTAATTTGGAAAAACATAACCTACGGTAATGGGAGGTGACGTTGGTGGAGGGCCTGGGAAGGTGTAGTCACTATTGACTGCTGTTCGAATGAATGGGTCGCTCTAGATAAATAACCAAAATGAAAATGAATACATGCAAATGTTTGGAGCAATATATAGATACAATTTCTGAAAATTGTTTACCTCTGTTGGACACTTGAGACCAATTTCAGCTTGGAAGTCTTGGGTGTAAGTCTTTTGGCCAACTGCCTCCAACTAAGAAATCGTGAGAGTTGTTAACTTATTTTAGATTAAAAAAGGAAAGAAAAAAACACAAATATGAGACATGCCCTGGAACAAACTCTACCATGTTGTTCCAAAGGGAACGGGCCATGAGGGTGTGAGCTTTCTGGCTGAGATGAAAACAGTCAGGAGTGAAATAAGAGCGATCAGGCCGACCATCCTAGCATAGAAAGTAAAAATAATTTTAAAATGAATAAAAAAGAAAAAAAATGTGAAGAAACAACTTTTTGGGTAAAATGTGCCTGCTCTCACCTCTAGCCTGGGAACAACAACCTCTCTAAAGAAGGGCTGCAGCACCACCGTGAAGTTGTTTCGTATGTCATACCTTCCAGAGTCAATCAGCTCTCTCATGCCACGCTGTAGATAATAAAGAGACAACATGTTGAGAATTACAGCCAGGTGGACAAGGTAAGCACAACAAATATCACAAGATATTTAGGTTCTAAGACAGCATTTGTTTCAATACAATCCAAATTAAGAACAGAAACAGTCTTTATTGTCATACTAAGGAGAAATAAGCATCATTCTTAACTACTAAGAGTAAATATAAGAATAAAATGCTGAGAACTAAACACAATTCTCCTTTGCATTGTGGGACATTATGCACTACATGTAAGCAAGTACAAAATTACAATTCCTCAACTGGGAATATATTGATGAACAAAACCCATTTGCAGTACTAGTTTATTAGTACAAATATGGTTCAGTGCAAGCGTGAAATAATGCAAACCTAATGAGAATTAGAAATCCAAATACAACATGTAAACTGATAGTTCTGCAATTTTTTTTGACAATATTATTTTCCGTTTCAACTTTTATAAGTGAAATTAAACAGGACTTTAAAGGGTTACCTCTTCTACTGATTTCCTGGATTAAGAAGTAAAATGACAAACCTGGAGAGCCCAACAAGAAGTTTATGCCAGACAGACAATAAATCTGTTTTTGGAAATATAAAGTAGGTGAACATTAAGGTTCTGGAATGGCCCTGACCTCAACTACATCAATTTTTTTTTTTAAATCATGCTTCAAAGCATAATTTGGTTGGTTTCCTAGAAACCAATCAACTAATAAAAAATATTCTATAACTATTAGGACTATGAACTCCCATTGTACACAGAATAAAAGCCTTTTACTTCGATTATGTTTGATTATGGTACTTTCTCTTTACTTTCAAGAAGTAAAGAGAAAATACCAAGAAGTAAAGAGAAAATACCATTGCTTCCACAACAAAAACAGTTTAAATTTGAAGGCCAAATTAAAAAAAATAATAGCCAAAAATATTTATCCGGTTTGTACCTGATACGCTTTGTTGAAGTCACTGAGCTTCTGCAGTTCATATGATCCGTCAGTGGCCGTCAGCACACAGGGGCAAATTATACTGCAACATACACACCAGGGCAGTTAATAGCAACATGTCACAAGTTTTTAAGTCTTACTTTTTGCCTTGGAGAGACAAAAATCACTAACTTGACCATCCAGGTGGGACAACCCAAAGATTTGTCCTTGTGCAATTCACGCAGGGGTACGATGTTGAGCATCTCTACCATGTTAACAATTGCACGAGGTACCTGGACGATTAAAAAAATAAAAAAATAGCATAGTAAGTAATTGTAATATAGACTTTGGCGCTTTTCAGACACATTGTGCACAGTGCAAGGTGATGAGAACATACTTCCTGGTGGAGTATGTCCAGCGCATCACGGATTCGATTGACAACATTTCTGGCTGAAAAGACAACCTGCAGGAAAAAAATTACTCTTTAAATTCATTTGATGGGAAACAATCAGTTCAAACATTTGCTTGGGATTTTGTCACATTTCAAGACCATGCCTTGCAATGTAAAATAATGCAAGTGAACAAATATTGAATCTATTGTAAATCATTCATTACACAACTTTAAATTGAAATACGGTTGTTTACGTCTTAAAAATAATCAGGTGTGAGGGTTACTCTAAAGTATGGCTTAAGTTAAAATGTGTGAGTAGAAAGCACTTACACTGTCTGTGCAATAGGCACATATGTCATTGCCACCAATAAACATGGTGATCACCTTCCAGTCATTGAAGAAATCAATGTGCTGAAGAAGATCATAGATAAAGATTATGATGTAATACGTGAACAAAATAGCACAATGACAACGAGACGTTGTATAAAATTGCAAATAATAATTCCTTCCATACCGGGTCATTTTTCATTTTGGCCACTAGAGTGCGTACTTGCTGCACCATGTTACTGTAACAAAAGACAAAGTTCAATGAGATAATCAGATGATATGATAATATTACAACACATGTATTTATAATGGGAAAAAATAAAAAGCCTAGTAATATTTCATATGTCTGGTGGTTAACTGACACACTCTGTGCTCCGGGTACAGCCTGATTGAGAAAAGCTCCTGGACTGTCCTGGTTTCCGATGCCCGTTGAGAATCCAGTCACATTGGGGTTAAACTCCCTCAGGATGTCTACAAAAAATAATTTAAACGGATTTTAAAAATGTTATTCTGAGGCTTATAGCTATAGATAAATAATTAAGCTCTGTTTGGTCATTTCCATGACTTGGGGCTCCTTTTGTACAAACCAGAATATTATGAAATGAGTTAATAAACATCTGTAGCATTGCTGGAAAATTGTGGCAATTAACTTTTTAGTTTAGAAAATACAAGGATTTGAAAAATAAATTAAACCATACATCAACACAGGGATGTATGTTTTAGAAGAGTAGTTATTGGCTACTCTTCTAGCCAATAACTAGAAGAGTTATTGGCTCTTCTAGTTATTGGCTAGAAGAGCCAATAACTAGATTTAATACTGATTTAATCAGTATTAAATCAGTAAATTTAATACTGATTAAATTTTATTAAATAAATTTAATCAGTATTAAATTTATTTAATACTGATCTGCTTCAGTATTAAATAAATTTACAAAGAAATGAATATTGAAATGAAGAAATGAAAATAAATAAATGATTTGTTTTACTATTGTGGGAATATTTGACTGCAACAAAAGTGTTCTAAAAAAATATTGTGTACACATTCATCATTGTTCCCAATAAATATGCATTTGTATTAAATTCAAATTATACAACTTCATAAATAACATGTTTTTGCCACTGAAATTGCAGCTTTTGTTTTAAGAATTAAAAATAGAAATAAAAACATACATCATGAGTTGACAATGTCATAGAAATTATTGAAGCAATCAATTATTTTAATGCAATACAGATAAAAAAAAATACTTCATATTGCTTTAAATTTTCGGCTCACAGGTAACTTTGAAATAAAAATCAAACAATTGAACAGAAATACTGACTTTTGAACTGTCTATTGTATGTGTGATTTTGATTTATGTAACATATTATTAAATATTAATTTATTAACTACAATCCACCTTGTTATCAGCGCAAAGCTTAAAGGCAAAGATCTGTGATGTTATCAGGTTACATTACCGCACGTGTATTTGATGTGTGTGCCGAGGTCGTCCATCAAGCCACCATAAATGTCAGAGGGTATAAGCAGCAACAGAAGCTGCCATTATGAGTGTTTTTTTTTTTTTTACATTACCTTGATTGAACCGTTCATGTGACACTGGAATATTTCAAGTCATCAGTCAAATTTTAAATTCAGACCAGGAAAATCTAAGTACAAAAATCTTAACATGGTGATTTAATTTAGTGGGGTGGGGGGATCAATGGCAAACAATCTGGCCTTGGGGGAAAGTATTGCCTTCTTGATAAATATCGTATTAATTGTGATTACCAAACTGTTTTTAGTTCAGTTTTACCAGTGACATAAACAGTACATCCTAGAACCTGTAGCTAAGAAGAAGTGGTAGATTGTCTTGGAAGAGATTCCAAGACAATCTACCTCGTCCAAGACAAATTACCACTTAGAGCAACCTTTTATTTGCTAAAACCTTGTTATAGCAAATATACATTTGTTAATTATTTTAAAATAAAACATAAGAAACAAACATACTTGGTAAAGTTGTCACATTGGATATGTCATCATCCCCGCCGATGCTGAAAATTGTAGAAACAGACCTTGGTTTGCTTAAATCTTAGCTCATAGGAATAAGGATCATTATTATCACAAAATACAGAACTTACCTCCATGACAATCCTCGATATTGATAAGTGACCAACAAGAGGTTGTTTTCTTTTGCACCGACGCCATTGGCTGCCTGGAATAATATCAGATGTGTAGCATCACAGAAACAACCAATGAACACAAAGGAGATACAGTTAAATCTGTTTTGTTTGCCTTTCCAGTAAATTTATATCACTTTTCTGTATTATGGTGTAATATGTGGCTCTCTGATCCCAGCATCCCTGTCTCTCATTCAAATCTTTACCTTGACTTAAAAATCATCTTACAAGTCGCTAATATGGCTGAAAAACATTAGTGTAACATGACAGTTCGATAATATTTTTGAATACCATGATAATGATATTGATCCTTAATGCAATAATATAAATTTCCTCAATACTCTCTTTCTTTACCACCATCACATTGCCCAATCTCACTCTATGAGCTTTCTGATCTGGCTCACTAAATGCTAGATTAGTTGCTGGCATAAAGGACATCTAGGTGGCCAGAAGCATTACACCCTACCAAACACTACACCCAAGCAGTTATGATTGGGATATTGCATGCACTGATTTTGTGATAACGATTGTGGTTGGACAGCTAACTTAGCTGCTGACATGAAAAAAGATGAAAAACACTTACTGTCAGAGAGTCACCCACAGCTGCCACCACCTTGATATCCGCAGGTCTGACGGAGTGAACTGCACAGGACAATAACAGCTCAGTTTAAATAGCCTAAAATGAAGTGCTTTCCAGATTTTAAGTTTTGAAGAAGAAAAAAAAATTCTTTACCTGATGTAGGTGTGATGGGAGATGGATTTCGATATGTGCAGAGCACTTCAGTGCCCATAACCTGACAACAGAGAGAATCCCTCATTATTCTAAAGCAGAATCTTTGTTTATCTACAATCTGGTTTGTTTATCAAAGAAACTCTTACAGGATCTATCAGTGCAGAGGCTTTGCTAGCAACATTCTCGTGCTCTCTTCCATCGGGGGTGTTTATGTATGTTCGAAGAAAAGGCCTTTCCTGGAAAATTTTAAATGTGTTAAATAGGTTTAGTTTTAGAAAATGGGAGGCAGTTGTTTATCTTACCTCTGTAGGGCAGGGAATGGTGATGAGATCTTTCTTTTCTGTCTGGTGTATTGAGGGCTGGAGCTGATAGAAGAAATCTATCATTAGTTAAAATTTAGGGGTCATTATTTTTTGTAACTGTATGTTTAATCAAAGTGATCACACATATGCTCTGTTTACCTTAACACAGAGATTTAATGGGAAACTCAACCCAAGGCTAATCTGACAAGATTAATCTTAACATCTGTTATCTAATCAGTCAGACCAAGTCTAATCATTATTCAATTTTACTTTGGGTTTTAGTGACTGTGTCCTGTTATCTACACAGCACATTGCTTTGTTGCATACCAGACATGATTGCACAAACTGTTCTTTAAACTGAGCTTGTTTCTCGTTCGTTTATGAGAACTCACCAAATCGGTCCATAGCTGAAGAGCCAATTCATTTATATGGGAGTCAGTGATTTCCTTCAAAGAAAGATACATCACATATAAATTACACATTAGCTAATAGTATTTATCCAATAGCACGGGAAACGGTTCACATCTCACAGAAAATTATGACACACAGTTAGTGTTGATTTCTATTCACTTACAGAATCCGAGTAGGATTCGAGGATAACTGGAGAAGACTGCAGTGCAACGGTGAAGTCTTCACCTCGGCTGTACTGAGCTGGATTTTTCAGCAGCTCACCTACAGAGTCCTGAAAGCAGATCAAGCACACAAGTATGAAGATAGCTATGAAAAACGAATGCATATTACAAGTCATGCACCAGTCTGTGTTGTACCTGCAGTGCTTTCAGTAGGAACGCTTTGTGTAGACCTGGATTTATACCTTCTTCTGCACAAGCACACCTGCTACAAAACAAAAACAGGACACATGTAACTCTGACAATTCTTCACAGCTTATAGGCATACACTGCAGAAAATCCCTCATCTTGAAGTTTTGCTCATTTTGTGTTGTATAAACTTAAATGTGTTTTTATAAGATTTGAGTGGTAGATGAACACAAAGTTGAGCATAATTACAAGGCAAAAGAAAAATGGTGCGTTTTTAAAAAATGTTTTCCACATAGAAATGTGGAAAGGGTAGTGTACATCTGTGTGCTCCCGAGTCAACACATATAACCACCTATCACGGCAATTACATTTGCCAGTCTGATGGGGTATATATCCATGATTCTTAAAGGATTTTGAAATAATTAAGGCCCAGTAGCTATGTGTGAAGTAACAGGTGTACATTTAGCTCCCTCCATTTCTCATAAACTCCCCACGGCCCTACTGGTGCTGAAAGGAACTCCACAGTATAATTCTGCCACCGTGACGTCCTCTAATCTGGAACAATCTTCCAGAAAACTGCAAAACGACTGAAACACTGACTTCCTTTAAAACCTAGGCTAAAAATCCACCTGTGTAGAGTTGACTTTGATTTTTAAAACGTGAACCTGGATTATTTTTTTTCTAGTCTGGATTACAACATTTGTTATTTCACTGTATTTTGCCAGTGTGATGTAATATTTCTCTTTTTGTTTGTTTTCTAAAGCACTTTGAATTACCTTGGTTTATCGCATAAAATCACAAAAAAACATGTTGTATTTCTTGCTACTTTTAATAATTAATCATTTTTATTACTTTCTTAACACTTTCTTACTAACACGTTTACATGGCTCTGTATAATACCAACATACTGCACCCATCTGTATCAACAAGATACAATACTTTTAACTTTGATTTTTGTCAAACACTCACCTATCTTCTTGACGATGTTCACTCCAAACCACTACATGAACCATAGTGTGATGCACCTGGAAGCACATTACCAGGCGCATAATTTAACAGCATACAGTTATTGTCTCTGATTTTTTTCACTGTTCTATTGGTTGATGACAAAGTTTTATGGAACATCAAAATCACACCTGCTTCTGCAGCATCCTCAGAGCTGCGTCCACTTCCTGAACTGTGGTTTTAATGTTTTCGATGACCTATAATGCAAAGAAACACACACCTCTTTTATACACACTATATTCAAAGTGCAAAATAGATCATTTTTGTAGATTTGACACAAGAAGCCTCACATCTGTTGAACAGGCACATGTTAAGTCTACAGGGATGAACAACAGCACAATGTTCCATTCTGTCTCCTCCTAGGACATAAAGCCAGTTGGGTTTGATTCAATATAAAGAAATTAAATGCTTAGAACTCATGACAGCTTGCATGAATAGACTGAATATACCTGTTTGGAAAGGTAAGAGGAAAGGTCTTCTGTCTCTTGTATTAAACTCCTGAAACACATTACCTCCACACATGAGGAATAGTACAATTTTTACATTCAAGCACTTGGATGGTTGATTTTTGTATATTACCTGTGGTGCAAGGAGATCTGATCCTCATGCTGAGTGACCACTTTGGGATTAAACATGGAAAACAGCTCTGTACAAACATAGAGAATACATTAAATAGAATGCTTGGTGTGACAAAGCTGTTTCAGCACATTTTAAGATTTCAGCAAACAGAGAAGTTTTATTCTTGTAGTCATGCTGTGTTCATAATTATGTGGCTTGAAGGTCAGTGTTCTGTGTTTATGGCTGACTATCATATCCATACAGATAAGCTCAATTCATGGCATGGTTATTGACGCAATAGCTTTTTCTTTAAAGTGCATCCTAATCAGAACATCAATGTGATATTATCAGCAATTGATGTGAACTTTCCGCCAACCTTGAATGAAATACTTTCTAATACATAATCCAAAGAGTGCCTAGTGGCAAAGCATTGTTTTGATTAATCTTACCTCTCAGCCTCCTGACAACTGTAGAGGCTTCATTCCTGATAATAAAAAAAAATGCATGGCATAAGAAGCTGCAAACATAGTCAAAATTTCATCAAAATGCCTAACTTTTAATGAGATTATCAGTCTATGTTCTCTAATTGTTTTTATGTCAAACAGAAACGTGACAATCATTCACAGTGTTGGTTAATAAAGTCAAAATGTTATCTGTGACATTTTTTTAGTTATCATTTTATTTTAATACATAGACTAATGCAAAAATATAGCATAAAAGTTACAAAAGTTACAAATATTTTTCAAGAAACATTAATGTGCAGATCATTAGAACCTTCTTCTTGATTTGCTCTTTATAGAGAAACACAAACATAAAAAGCTGAAATTAGCTGGTAAATTAGCTGGGCTATCCGCAACCTATGGTTTGCTGTTTACAAATGGAAGTTTTAAAACCTCTTCACTCTACTAGAAGTATTCTGTGGACATTCACAGAGTAGTTTGTACACCATGACAGTGCGTGTAAACTATTTACAATTAATTTTTTTGCAACTGTAAATATCTCCAAAATACCAAATTTGTTTTTTCTTGTACGTTAAAAGCCAGTGTGCATCCTACTTTCAGTCAACTGACCAGAAATGGACATCTGCATTTCCTTTACCTTCGTTTTAAAGCAAAGAAGCAACTTTTTGCTGCAATATTTATGCCAGTCTCTAATTTTTTTTTTTTTTAAGAAGTTCATCAACCATAACTATTTAGTATTTCATGATGACAGTAACAGGCTCATATCTTTGAGGACTGAAGTAAGTCTCTGTCTGTGTGTTACTGCAGACTGTGCATGTACCTGTGGGATAAAGGCCTTCCCAGTGTGTGAAGGGCTGCGATGTGGGCTGGTGTGAGAGTATGAACTGATGACAAGGAAAAACAAAAATTATAGATGTCACAACTTCATCGTGAGGATTGAAGAATCATGAATTCCCGAAGAAAGAAATCTCTCATACAAGCAACTTCCTCAGTGAAGATTGCAACGCTTTACCTGATTGGGAAGAGGACAGAGGGCCAGGCAGTGCTGTGCAAAGTACTGACATGAAACGTTCTGTCTGCAGCAGAAAAACGCAATTGAGTAGTTGAGCAATACATCAAATGTAGGATGTAGAAAATACGCATCTTGTAGAGAAAGATAAATTACAATACCTCCTTTAATTCGTGTTTTGCAGGTCCATTTTCTTGCAAATCAACACCAGCACTAACTACATGTGACAAAGGGCAAAGATTATTACTGTCAAAACAGCCCTTTGAATTTTGAATTCACATTATCAAAAAACATAGATGAAGTTAAACCCTCATGTAATTTTGTCATGACACTCTTTTACAAGCTGAACTTTCTTGGTGTGCTAGAAGTCCTCAGATATTTATGTCTAAATAAGAGAGATGCTGTAAATTTACACCAAGCCACCAATACATATCATGTAACATTGGTAAAACAATAAAGGAAAAAAACTTGTAAACCTGTAACGATTATAAAAACCAAACTCAAACAGTCTCTAAGTGCCAAAGTACATCTGGAGCTCTTAAAGAGCAGGTTGGCTATTTAGTTATCAGATCTCTGATCTCACAAGTTTTAGTAAACACAAGAATCTTTGCACAAATTGAATGCTCTACTTCATCAGGAAAACTTGGTTCTTTACCTGTGAATGTGTTGCAGAATCCAAGGACTGCCAGAATCAGGAGGGCAACTGCGGCCATGATGCAGAGAGATGGCGTGCACACGGAGAACTGTTTGAGTCTCTTTATCCCCCTCCTGCTCAGATTCAGATGAAGAATGACTGTGAGCTTTCATTCACTGTAAATGTACACCCCACCTGCAGAGGGTGTGGAGATGACGAAGACTCCCAAGAGGGCGAGGTTTTGAACAACAAGAAAAAGATGGGAAATAAAACAGGACAATTTGAAATATTACTGTTTTGCTTATCGCAGTGATGTTGATTCCTGCACAGACTTTGTACATTAGAATATAGTTAGGTTGAAGACCTTACAGTTGAAATAAAACATTGATCTTAAACAACTGAATAATATATAGAGCTTTGTTAAATTGATCTCATTCTTTTAATTTTTCACATTATAAGCACAAACTTTATTTGGATTTTATTTGACAAACCTAAACAGAATAAAATGTGAAATAAAAGGAGAAGGATTAAATGCGGTGCCCATTTTTATACAGCCTCCTGTTTTCTGATACCCCTAAATAAAATCCAGTTCAGCCATATGCCTTCGGAAGTCAACTTTAATTCATGCTGATGCTGCATCTATTCCGCCTTGGATTTATAATCATATAAAATCAAATGGGGCTTATTTTTGGAAAAGTTTTGAGATGTGATTAGATTACTGTAAACTTTATGAGGTTTGCCCTTAGGTGGACTTTTGATAATCACTCTACTATCAAGAGAGTCTCATTGAAGAGAAAACATGCCTACTGTATTATGATGTGTTGTATCAAAACATAACATGGGCACCTTCATGATGTTAGTCTCCCTCTCACTATCACTCCTAAATTGCTAAACAGAGGTGCAAAGGACCAGGACGATTAACATACACAACTCAAATAGAAAACCTTTCAATGTGATTTTTGATTATGAAATTTGTTCGACAAGGTTCTGCAACAATGAAATTGTAAGTTATGTTAAATCAAAAGTAAGCTAATTTATTAATTTCTGCTGTGTGTGTCTGTTTTTCACGCTGTAGTTGTGAAAAGTTTCCAATTTTCTTGGACTGCATGTGAGCACAACCACAAACTTGGAAACTCCTTCAAAAGGTCCGTACTAAAAATTGTCACACAGGACGACATAGCACAACAAAGCAATCAAGTTGCAAAACAATATATTTTTATTTACCTGCTATCTATTTGATAAAAAATACAAAGTTACTCATGTGAGTGCCAAAGAATAATGTATTCTGTCATGCAGTCAGTTTAATTATTGATGTTAAACACGAGACAAATGTTAGTGCTTAATTGGTGGATTAGCTGAAATAAGGGCTTCCTAAAAGCCTCTACGATCTTGCTTTGACCTCTGAGTTATTATGTTACATTTTTATATTTAACTCACTCTGTCTGAGGCGTGCCATCGTTATGCTTCGGCATCTTAATTTCCCTGTGGTTGGATTTCTTGCGACGCCTGGCGGCGGATAGAAGTAACAACATGTTGATGCAGCAGCGGTCGCTTGGTCCTAACCGGATGTTGACACTGGCTGAAAGCGGAACGCAGACAGGAACAGCTGAAAAAGAAAAACAAAGCCACGACGACGACGACAGAAACAAAACACTTGCGCACCCGATATAGTGTAAATGTTGATGACATTATTGCGGGACGAACATTTCAGTGCCATTGAAACCAGATTTTGAAAGGTAGGAAGCTGTTATACTGAGCGAAGCTGAAATATTCGTTTGTTGTTGTGTTTTCTGCTCCTAGCCTGTTGTCGTTGTTAGCTGAGCGGTTAGCCTGGTGTTTGCTACCACTGACTTTCTCACCGACTAAAATGTTTTGGAAACCTCTGAGCTGCGAGGCGTGAAATCTCACCGAAAAACCAGTAACGGGTTTATCTTCTGTAAGTTCGTCGAGATGTCTTCTTCTGAACAGCAGTGCTCATTCAAGAGGCTTTATTTTAGGCATTTTAACAAGAATGTGTAACGTTTGAACTATTTGCGGCCAACCTTATTCATGTCGAGTTAATCAGGAACATAGAGCTCAGTCAGCTTAAGGAAAAGGTAATGCAACAAAACACACACACACACAAAAAAATAAATAGCTCACCTTTAAAATATATTTGTAGTTGGTATTTAAAAGTGGGACATTTTCAGCTTTAAATTAAACAACTTTTAAAAATGGGACCTGACACCAAAGAAATGTCAAGTGTCCAGTAGTTACATGCGCAGTTAATAAAGAAATGGCTTGAAATGCTATCCGTTTACTGCAAAAACACAAGATTAGGGAGCCTCATTTGCATGTTATCCAGTGAGGAATTTCAAAGATAATAGTGGAGAAAGGTAAGGGAATATTTCTAGAGAAAAACGTAAAATAATGAGATCAGCTTTCAGTGATCTCATTATTTTAACAAGACTGTTAGGTTGCCTTTTTTAATAATAAACTCCTGTTTTAGGGATTTTTCCACATATAATCCTAAACAGGTCAACCTTAAATATCTCCTATTACATACATTTTATTGTTAGTGCTATTTTTATCTGGAATTTAAGGTAAATTCCAGGTAAGTATAGTGTATTAAAAAATATCAAAATATGTCCCAATTTTCAGTTATTATGGATTAATTTGCTTCCCACCAGTTGATCTCCTGGAAGATACTTATTTATGATAAATCACGTAGACTAATAACATTTCAAAAGGGTCAAAGCTGTCTTCGTTTAATGTATTTGCATATTATTTCCTGTATATTTTCTCTTGTGCTCCATTTCTGGTGATTGTATTACAAATCAGAAAATGGGACGCATCTTCCTGGATCATATTGGCGGGACGCGCCTCTTCTCTTGCGCCAACTGTGACACCATCCTGACGAATCGGTCCGAACTCATTTCCACACGCTTCACAGGAGCCACAGGCAGAGCTTTCCTCTTCAATAAGGTTCGCACGCATATAGCTCCAGAGGCTTTCGCTTTGTCAACAGTATGGATTTCTGATTAATTTGGGAAGTTTTAAAGGTTTATTTGACCTGCTCTTTATGCAGATTGTACTCATAATATAATATACAGCTTCACTGATTTCATGAAAAAAGATTAGGTGCAGAAGTTTGAATTTATATTGTATTTTCTGTAATTTCTAGGCTCGAAGTTATACATACGCCCTACTAATGCTTTGTTAAATATTCCTTACTGAGTTTTAGCAAAACAACACACAGTTTTTTTAAACTTCTGGACATTTCTGGTTGAATATTTGACCTGTCCTCTCAGCAATAGGAGTACTCATTCAAATTTGTTGAATTTGTTGGCAGACCTTAAAGCACAGTCAATATGTTTTTCAGTAGGGTAGAGGTAATAGCCATTTGAGAAGCTCAAAACCAGTTTAATGTGTGTTTGTAATTCTTAACTGGTTGGAAAACCCAATTAAACCCAAGTTTAAACTATTTCACCCAAACTATTAATCTTCTATGACAGAAAATTTGTTAGTGATCAGAAACAACAATCAACGAAGCACCAAAACTCAACTTTGTCCAAAACTGTAATGTACTGAGAACACCATTGTTTAACATCAACAGGAACTGAGAAAAGATCAGCTTTAAAGCAGAAAAAAAAAACTTTCAAGCTTGAGTGAACTGTACAGATGTACACACAGACCAGCCGAAGGCAGATCCAGGAAAAAAATCTTTCTTTTTTTTTTTTTTTTTTTTTTGTCAGAAAGACAAATATATTTGTCCACAGTGACAGGAAGAATGACTAAAAGCAGAACTAATTCTCAAACATGACATAGGCAGCATCATAATGTGGGATCATTTGCTGCCAGTGGTGTCTGTGTTTTAAACAAAAAAGGATGGAATAATTAGTATAGAGAAATACAACCAAATCCTTCATATTAACCTAAAATCAGCAAGAAAATGTTTGAAGCTTGGACATTAATTCACTTCTACACCAATTTCCTGATATTAGGCTGTAACTGTAATCTGATATTAATGACAATGGAGAATATTTGTAAACATCTCAGCAGAACTGCAATGCTTCGGAACCGCAACCACAGGCTTCTCTGTCCCCTCCGCAGGTGGTGAACCTCCAGTACAGCGAAGTGCAGGACAGAGTGATGCTCACCGGCAGGCACATGGTGCGGGACGTCAGCTGCAAGAACTGCAACAGCAAGCTGGGCTGGATCTACGAGTTTGCCACCGAGGACAGTCAGCGGTACAAAGAGGGCCGCGTCATCCTGGAGAGGGCGCTGGTCAGGGAGAGCGAAGGCTTCGAGGAGCATGTCCCCTCGGACAACTCCTGAGCTCCGGACCTGCTCACGCCCTCCCGCTCCGCTCCTTCTTCTCCTCCATGCTGCACATCACCACCTACACACTGGGGGGTGGGGGGGGGGTCCTGTGAGGTTTTGACTTCAGCTTCCCTCTCCTTTCTTGACCTTTGACCTCTGGCGATTTTTAAAAAGAAATAAAAAAATAAATCGTGTGCTGGATAGACAACCCCCAAAATATTCCCAAAGTCCTTCACCGCAGCTGTAACGAGGTGTCCCTTCACTCACCTGCATAAGCATGATCACTGAGTTTACATTCGACACACTTTGATGCTAACTGAGTTCACGAAGGAAACATGGACATGACTGATCTGTTTCTGTTTATGGAGTTAAAGTGTTGAATTCAGAGAGAGCTGATTCTCTTTGCTAAGCAATGTAAAATGAGCCTCTACTTCTAATTTTTGTGATATTTGTTCTCCTGTGTTGTGTTGTGTTGTGGGACCATCACTTCTTCACACTGAATGCATTTAATGCACCAACACGGCTGTTTATTCTCCATCCGTTACAATTTTTCCTCTTAGCTTCTAGTTTAATGGACGTAGTGGTGTTTCAAAATCTCCGTTCTCATATAAGCGATACAGTGAGGACCGCACAGAATGATGTCATATTTTAATATTCTTTGTGCTCGATAGTGACTTAGCTCCTGCTTCGATAGTGTACATACGATTGGATTGATGCGACCTACAGAAAGTGACCTCCGCAGCTTCTGCTCATGATGTGAAAGTGGTACCGTTGTAGTTGTTACCATGGATTCTGGGCCTGCCTGTGTGCCGTGTGAAGAGCAAAGTGTCAGTGCGACATCCTTCTTGTTTAGAAGTCCTGGTTTATAAGATGATGAGTCGCAGCTACTTTCAGTAGCTGCGACTCCAAGCTAAACACAGAATATTAGGGTTTGCCATTTTAAACACGAGCTCTCTGCTGATGCTGCCTTCAGCATGATGACCCACTCTTTATATAACCTACAGCTTGAGGCATATTTTGTCATCAGATGACTTGTTTTATAAAAACCAAAAGCCAGGCGAGCTTTAATGGGGTACTTAGCCCTTATTTTTGGACTCTGTTTTTATAATCAAATTGTATAAAATAAATTTTTTTATGACATGTGATGTTAATGTTAGACTATTTTGGGGTGCAGTTTGATACGGTGCTATTTAGAAGTTTACATAATGCTCTTCATCATCGTCACAAATGTCATAAGTTTGGACATTTTTAGTTAATAGATTTTAACGATTTGGTGCACAAGTTTGAAATTATTGCTGTTTTTTTTTTTTCTTCTGATTTACAAAGGTTCAGAATTATACATTTTAAAACTGGGTTAGTAATGAATAACGCAGGTCAAAATTAAACTTCTTATATGACCCATGCCGCGAAACCTTTGAGAATGTGTGGATGATGCTGAAAAGTCAGGCGTAAGCCGAGAAACCAACCAGTTGAGATAAAATCAACCAATTCTAATACAAAGAAGGATCAGTTATTAGCTGAAATTGTGCCAGACAAGAGGCACGTGGTTTAGGTGGAACTTAATAGATAACATTGAACCAGAAGTCAATGGTGATGTAGGTATAGTTTAGAGAGAAAATCAAGAGTAAGTTGTGTTAATTAAAATAATCATTGAAGTTGTATGGTCATTGCACCCTGAAATAAAGACAGCACCATTTGATGTCCTAAATAAATATTCATGGACTTGTGTAAACTTGTGACTGACGCTGTTTTTATGACTGTATATAAGTTGTTACCAAAATGGCCAAACCGTCAATAGATCCTTGAAAGTTTTGCTTGTCACACAACAGATTATTTTTGCATGCAGAGTAGTTTCCACAGTCACGGTAATGATATATAATATTCTGTTGTTCAGGTTTTGCATTTTATTCACAGACAAATTGATTTATCTGCTTCGTATTATAAGTGCTTTTGTGATAGTATTTTTCTTGAATTTAAAGATTCTGTTTTGTTTTTTTTTTGTTTTGTCTTTTTTTGCTGTGGCTATGATCAGATTTTCTCTAAAAATGATTTCTAAATAAATTTGTGGTCTTGCTGAGTTTACGTCCTACTATATTATTCATAAAAGACTCTTCAATTACTAATTGATGAGGGGCGTTTTCCTTGCATGACTGATTAGTGTTTATTAATGTGATTGTAGGTACAATGTAAGCCTGTAGGGGGCAGCAGAATACTGAGGGGAAACCTTCAAGATGTTCTCTGCTGGAAATGCTGCTGATGCGGCTGACTCTGACGTTAATCCGCTTGGCAAAGTCTGACATGTTTCACTGCACTCCTCAGACACACGCTGTTGATGTCTCTCTGTGGAAGAGATAAAAGAATATTCTAGGGAATTATTCAGAATCAAGTAAGTATTCAGAGCTTAAGAAAAGAGATACTGCTTTTTTTTTTTTTTTTGAAGGAGAAGGTAAAAACCAAGTTAATCCAAACCTTGCAGCGCTCAGTGTGAAAAATCGTCACCAAAAAGAAAAAAGAAGCTTCGACTACTTTTGGTTTATAAACGGGAAAAGACGATTTAATCCTCCACCCTCCCACTAATATCGCAGTATTGGCGTAAAGTTATTTATAGCTGTGATGCTACTGAGAGAGGGAGAGACTTTAACCGGAGGGGGAACAACAGGTCTCCTTTTCTGCAGTGGCTTCTCGCACTTGAGCATCCAGGACTTAAACTTTGCGCACACAAATATTAAGATTTCTTGAATTTAACCTGCACAGCTTGCAGGTGCCTACATGTCTAGCACAAAAGTTTTTTTTTATTTTATTTTTATTATTATTATTATTTCTGTCATTCAGGAACTGGGAGTAATTATGGATTCAGAGCACGGGTAGATTTCTGACTCAGTTTAATGCCATTTATGACTGGAGGCAAAAAGAGGTCAGTGTCATAGTTTCACTCGTAGTTTTTGTAGTTGTCTCCAAGTGTCCTCAGGTGTTTACAGATTAAGTCATCTGTCGAGAAAAAAAAAATGCTCCTCGTCCAGCTTGTTTGTCTGCATTATCATCGGATCGACGAAACTGAGACTGAGTTTTGTGTGTGAACATTCTACTTTTTTTTATTACCCTGAAAGGAATTCCGCGAATTATTCATTAAAGGTTGATCTCACCACCACCCTCTATAATAACTTTGTAATGTATGTTTAAAATATAAAAGTAGTGACGCAGAATGAGGGGAGTCTGTGCATCATCCGTTCTCTCCACCTTTCAGAAGAAATATGAACTTATCCCCAGAAGCTGGAGAAGAACTATGTGGGGGGGAAGGGGGGACAAGGAATTGGCTCATGATTCAGCGTGTTCTGAATTTATTTAGCCTTTGTTTCTTTATTGTTTTTATGGAATGCTACCGACACGCCTCCGCCCCGCAGAATACAGAATAAACTTCTTTTTCCACCTCTCTCTCTCTCTCTCTCTCTCTCTCTCCCCTCGCGTACACAAAAGGAGTGACATCATTCTGTCACCAGTAGAAAATAGCATGCTTTCCATTGACATCATCCTACATCCCGTTGCCGGGAGACGGAGGGAGTCAACACGAGTTACTATGGTGACTGCACTTCACCTTCAAAGCTCCTGACCTTTTTGGTTGTCTATGGTAGATGCATGACTGTGTGTGTGCAAGTGTGTATGTGTGCAAAGCAGACAAGGCAAACAGTGGTCCCCGGTGTTGTGTAATGTGGACGTTCAAGGTCTTAGTTGAGCCATTCGATGCGACGTAGAAGCTTTTTACAGTGCATTTCGGATTGAAAGGGGTGGGGGTGGGTGGGGGGGTGTAGCCTGCAGCTGATCAAAATGTCATCAATGTCTCCAAACATAAGAATAATGGAAACTACTGTGTGACGGAGATACAGGCCACTAGATTTAGTATAAAGTCTATCTAAAGATAGATAGCTATGACTTTGCAGAGACAAGGATAGGAACATCTTTAACAAAATGTTATGTAATATGTAAGTTACATATGTACATACTTAGGTGTTTAGTGCTGTTAATTTAGAAGATTTTTGCTCATAACCACTGAGAAACCAAAATGTTAGTTTCCAAAAAAAGAAAGAAAAAAAAAACTAGAATATTAAATATCAACAAAAAGAGATTCTGCAGAAATGTTATGACCTTCATAATCATACAAAACCCTCCCTAAGGAGGGTTAATATAAGTGGCTAAAGGTCGTTGCTGAAAAAAAATTATTGGGTGTCCATAGGCACAGGTGTTTCAATGGTAAGTTAAGTGGAAGGAAAAAGGCATGTATTAACGAGGTTTAAGGAGATCCTAAAGGTGTTGGCTGCGCTCCTCAATCAGAATCAATGTTCAAGCATCTTACCAAGAATAAAGAAAAAGGAAGCGCTAGAAGGTTGCACAGTGTAGTCTTTTTTTAGATAGAATTAAATTATGTGCTTCCTTTGGAAGTGCAAAAGTCATTAAGTTGAAAGCGGTCACAGACCTCAAAAACTAGAGAAAAGAGAAAATAACTGTAATGCATGTTCTTTATTATGCTAATTTCCTCTACAATAAGCTAAAATTGCTGCATTTATTAGTAACATTTTTGATAGGATTTATGAATCAACATAGATCCTCTTCTATTTGAAATATGAATAGGTATGCTTATAGTAGTTTTATGATTTTTTTTTTTTTGGATGGATGTTTTTCTGTTATAGTTTAGAATTTTTTTTTTAGATACTGGTCACTATATCTTAAATCATTTGCTATGTTTAGCCAAATCTGCTTTAGAGTAAAAGTTGAAGGGTAACCACAAAATGAAGGAAAGAAGCATTAATAAAAGAGTAATAGTTTGCCAAAGATAACATTTTCCCATCTTTCAATTTTAATTGTTATTTGCAAGTGGAAATCCTGGAAGTGTCCATCTGCTCGTTCAGAAAGGCCAGTTTTATATCATACTTCGGTTGAGGTCATAATAATTTAGATACTCCTGGTCTTTAGGAAAGGTTGTGAAGTTTCAACAGTCAGTAGTGTTTCAATGAGTCTGCACTTATTTGTTTTTGGCGAAACAGAATTTGTGGTTTTCGTTGGCTGTGAGCCATAACCCTAAAAAATAAACACTTGAATAAACGCTGTCAGAACTGGATTTCCTCTTCTAAAATACTCCATTTTACTGAGATGCATCAGTAAAACTTAAGTTTATGTACTCAACAGGACACAAAACAAACACAGGAGGCTTTTAATGAGGTGATAGAGATTTATTGAGATACATTTAAGAGACTGCCTTTTCATGGTGTCCACACTGTTTACCTGAGGACGGTGACTTCTAGGAAGTCCAGCATCTGCAAGCAATTGTAAAACAGACAACATAACAGAGAATGTTTGGAGGTTGAGGCTGGCTCAGGAGTTATAAACTAAAAAATATATATAGGACCATATAAACCTTTACTCGTGGATAATAAAACTGCTAACACAGCTGCATCACAGTGATAGGAATCAACCATTTTCAGTGTTTAAATAAAAGGAACTCCAAATAAAAAAAAAAAAAATAAAAAAAAGACACTTGTGTGGTGGATAAACACAGTACAGAAGTTAATATATACGGCTACCTAAGGAGACGGTTACTTCTTTATTACAGAATCAATGAGGTTTGAGACAAGGGGAGTGCGGGCGAAGCACTGCTCCAAACTGGTTTTAGTTTCAGTCCTTTTTTGGCATAAAAACAGCAGCTTTCTCAGCTGTCACTTGCTAATTGAGTTTAGCAGGCGCATCGATGCCAGTCCAGGGGAGAGGGACACATACAGAGGTGGGCATTACAGGGCTTTTTTGGATTAGGCTGACCTCAGGGCCGTTTTTCCACTCCAAGTGTGGTTACTCTGGACCGCTCTGCACATCGAGGGGTAATGTTGCCTCAACAGGACATTCCTCCTTCCCCAGAACCTGCCTGAACAAGGCATCGTTTCATTCCCAGGAAGAGGGCTTAAAACTCAAAACTCCTACGCTTTTACAGCCGCTCGCATGTACGATTGTTGATTTTGTAAGAACACAAGCGAGCGGCAGCTTGGTCTGCGGTCAATGTAGCTGATCCTCCCTGACGAGAAAGAATACATTCTGTTTGGTTATTAGTTGTTTTTTTTTTTGTTGTTTTGTTCTCCATATCATGTATCAATTTCTCACCTTTGGTTTTTCTGTGCAAAATCTACTTGAGCAATTAGGGCTTCAATGATAATGAGAGAAAGTTCTCTTGAAGGAGCAAAAACTATTATAACAGGGTAATTACAGTGCCTTGCAAGAGTATTCAATATCCCTTCTACTGTTCCACAATGTAATATGTTGGGATTTTATATGACAGACCAATATGAAGCGGTACATATATGTGGAAAGTAATAATTAAAAAAAAACAACAAAAAAAAAAAAACAAGTTTCTTACCGGAACTTTTTCAGCCTCATTTACTCTGACACCTGGAAATGAAATCCAGTGCAACCAATAGCTTGGATTCAATCCAGCTGCTACGCAAGGGCCTCTGAAATATTTTAGAAAACATTACTGAAGAAACAGGACCACGAGGACCAGCACGAATAGCCGACAGGGTAGGAAATAAAGCGATATCCTGAGCTGTAAACATCTCATGGCGTAATGTTCCACTGATCATCTTTAAATTGAAAGAGCATGGCACAACTGCACAGGCCCTGCTGGCCATGTAAACCGGGCCAGGCAAGGAGAGCATTAATTGGTAAAGGAGCCGAGAGGCCCGCGGACAACTACCAGTTGTGCCCTCAGGGAGGAAGAGGGAAACAAAATGTCACAGAGTATACTCGCAATTAGAGGAGTACCAAGAACTTTAGCAGTCCTGGTGCCCTACTGGGATACATGTTAGTCTTTCACATAAAATCCTAATAAAAACATTGAGGTCTTAATGTGGAAAAAAGAAATGTCAAAAGCTTCAAGGGGCATCAAGACCCTGCATGGCACTGCATACCCAATTCTAAACATATACTTTATAATAACTCTCTGGGAATTAAACCATTTCTTTCCTTGATGCACAGCTAATAAAAAGTTCAACCACCAGTGCTTTTTTTTGAATGATGGTCAAAGTCAAGTCATCATACACACACAAATACAGGTGGACAATAATATGGCTCTGCTCCATTCATTAAGTAAAACCAATGGCAACATAGCATACAATAAAACGGGTTTCGTAGGCATGGCAATATAAGAAATACCAACCGTTTCATGACAGATTTCCACACAGACACCCTAAACAACCATGTTCAAACACAGACAACATAAAACCAGTAAAACACAAACAGCAACTTAATTAAGAAGGATTGTGCAGAGAGGTATATACAGTCGTGGTAAAAAGAAAGTGCAACCTATCTAAATTCCCAGGTTTGCCATAAAGAAAAAACAAAAAGTATGATGCTGGAATCTCTAAATAATTTGCTAAATATGAAATCATTTAGAGGTTCAAACTCTTAAAATAACAGACTGTACTTTCTTCTCACCCTGACTGCACAAAGGTCAAGTGAAACATCACATGTGATGTATTCCTTGAACCCAGCAAGGATAGATATACCCAACATTCCTCTTTTTATTCCTTGCCAGCAATGTAATCTCTCCTCTGTAGACAGACATGCAATCTGAAGATGCACTTGTTACTCTCTGAGGCAGAAAAGCTTCTGTTCCTCAAAGGGATTCAGATCAGCTCACTGATCAGCTTGAAACGCTGGTTATTGGTGAAAACTTCTTTTCCCCAATTAAAACAGTGTCTCTCTCTCTCTACTGTATCTTTCTTTCCTGCACTTTTTCCTTCCAGTAACGATGGCAAGCCATCTCAATCAGCTCCAGCCCTCCAGCCAGCTTCTGCTGGACGGTGAACACCACAATCATAACCAGGACATAGAGCCTGAAGGAAGACCAGAGCCACAGGCCAGCGAAGCAGAAAGCGATGAAGGCGCTCCAGTACACCAGTGAGGCCGCTTTGATCAGACCCACCCGCAGCTCCGACTTACAAGGCGGCACTCGCGCGACGCCGTCCCTGTCAAAGCCCCGAGGCTGGCCCGAGTAGAAGTCGTGCAGACGGCTCTCCTTCTCTGCCCAGCGCTCTCGACACCAAGACTCCAACTCCGCAGACGAGGACGGGAGCGAAGAAACCGAATAGCGGCGGACGTGAAAGTGGATCTCGCGAGGGAATTCTCCTAAGACGAGGTGACGTTCTGTCTGCGGGATGTTCTTGGGGTACGCCACTGTGATGTCGTGGACGGCATCCAGGTTGTCTCCTGCAGAAAGGAGGAAGAAATAATCAAATGGGGCACATTTACTGATCCAGATGTTGATATGGCAAGACAGGAGATTTATTTCTATCTATGATAAATTACCCAGCAAGGCAGATATACATATTTTTCCTCTTAAAATCGACCGACCAAATACTGAAAAATCTGAATGTTTTCCTATTAATTAAACGCATTAGAACTAAAAAATTGCACCATTTTGGCTCTTTAATACATGATAGGTGTTTAGATCCAGCTGTTTGTCAGGCACACTCTCATTTGGACTGCAGTTGCCACTAAATACATCTTGTGTTACCAAGTACTTTCCAATGATGTTATAACTTATTATTACATACGTTTGTTGTGTTGGTTTCACGGTTTTGTGTTTTCTCTTTCTGCAGACTTCAAGGGAGTTGACTTGTGCTCTCCCTCTGCTTCTTTATCTCCACTACTGCTACCTACTTCCTTCCTTCCTTTTAAAACTCTTCCCTGCCTTTCTCCATTTTTTTTTTTTCATCCAGTACATTTGAAATGAACCCAAAGCAATTTCTGATAAAGTTTTTATGGCGAATGCTTCGCTTGTGAATGTAAATCTCTTGATTCTGACCTTGACTCTCTGACAACAGTTCTGAGTTCCACACTGCTGGACAGGACATATTTAAAACAAAGAAAAAAAAAAGAAAGAAAGAAAAACAACGGACAGAATGTGTGGTAATGAATCTTTAAAAAATCTGATAAAGGTTAGTGATACATAAGCTAATTCTTTGCGTTTTTATACATCCACCTTGTTCAATTAAAATCAAGATTTATTAGCCCATTAGATGCAGCTGATTTAAAGCCACAACAACTTCTACATCACTGCATATCTGCAGTGTCCTTATAATAAGCAGGGAAGGCTAAATTAAATATCAGATGCATGAGGGGACACCTGGCAGTGCCCGGTCCTGCACAGCTTAGGTAAAAATAGAGACGGGAGGGGAACAGTAGAGCTGGACGAAGACAGCGTGCGCGTGTCATCAGTCTGCTGCGCAAAGACAAGAGGCGGAGAATTAGCTAAGTCATATGATATCACAACACCTGCTAGGAGAGTTAGCGTCATCATCGGCAAACAGTGTGAATGGGGGTGAGACAGAAGGGCCAGATGTGGTATTAAAGATCTCCCTATAGGGGAGGAGAGGTTAGGGGGGGATGCTTCCAGAATTAGCTGATGCAGAAACGTGAGAACCTCAGGGGAGCTATGATGGCTGGCAGTGGGATGGAGCACAAGTCTGGGACTTAAAATAATAACAGGTACGAGCTCTGCTCTAGCAGCGTCACTGGAATAAGTACAGTCATCATCGGTTTGCTGATGGAAGATTTCCGTAGTGATCACGGGCTTTGTGGCCTGTTTACTTTTACTGTAACAAATATTAATCAGCTAAAAACGCACGCGTCTGTCATCTGACCACAGGCTGACCGCAAGTGCACTGTCATCATGTTGAATATGGACGTTGCATAATCTGGAAAGCAAGCAGATCATCCTGACCTTTTCTCAGTTTGTCCACAATGAAGGTGAATCCGGTGGAGCGGGGATGAAGCACATACTCCATTTTCGGAAGGTTGTTCTGCGCAGCGAATGCATCACTCTTTGCTTTCGTGTCCTCTGCAGGGAACACACAAAATGCAAAAATGAAAAAAATCTCCAAAATCTCTTGTTACACATCATTGGACATTTAAGTTTCGCTGGTTAAAAGATAAGTTGAATATTGTTCAGTTACATCAACATTTTCATATTTATTTTGAAACTCATTGATTTGAAGTTAAAATAAGCATCATGGTAATTCAAAGAATAATCAGTTATTAGAAAATTAATATTTCCCCCCCTTTTTACTTTTTTCCACATTTTTGTCACAACTACAAGCCTTAATGCATTTTCACAAGATGTCATATGATAGGACCAACATAAAGTAGTGCATAACAGTGAAACTGAAAAACTGAAGTGTGGTATGCATTTAAAGTCTTCCCCCTTTACTAAAACTGAGTACAACCATTCTCACCTTAAATTTGCTTTGATCTATACATTTCTATTATAGTTCTGGTTTTATTATTGGTATTGTTACCCTGATGGAGAAAATTATACCCACCCCATGATGCTGCCACCACCATCTTTCACACTGGGTACAGTGTGTCGAGTTAACATTCCTCCACTGTTTGGCATGTAGGCCAATAAATGCAACTACCTGCCTTAAGCTGTCCACTGTTTGTTAAACAGAGTTCACCTGGGACTAATTCAATCCTAGCATAAATACAGCTGTCCTGTGTAAGCCTCAGTGGTTTAATAGATAACATGACACGAAAAAAAATCCCAATGTGTCATATTCTTTCCACTTTTCGTTTATGCACTTCTAGGAATATCACATAAAATCACTTGAAGTATATTAAAGTCTGGGGTCACACGGGTGTTTTAAATTAAAATTCACAAGTCCCACAGGTGGCACATGGAGTCATATAGACGTTTTATTCCTAAACATACCCTGAACATAAACCTCTAAAATGAAGAATTAAGGGAGTGTTTAACTTCTGCTTAAGATGCAAGAACGGAACTCCTTCATACTCTGGTTTAATGTGTCAAATTAAGCCTTTAGATTTAAGAGGCTTAAACACAAATATGCACAGGAACACACACACACCCGCAGTGGGACAAGTGTAAAACAATACGTAAAGCTCAGAATGTAACCGGACAGAACTCCTTCATGACGTGATCCGTGAAGAGGTTTAGCTGCCCTAAAGGACAGCGACTCGGGGCTTTGATTAGTTTAGCTGTGATGTGAAGGGGCTTTAAGCAAAAAGTCAAATCCTGCCTGGCCTGAGAGATCAGAACCCTCTCGTTGTAATGACATTGTCGAGGTATTTAGGGGCAGTTTTACACCTTGAAATTGTCCTTGCATAACAGCGTCAGTGCCTGAATCATGTCTCGTAGTGCAGGTGGCATGTTTTGAACATTCAGGCAGAGGCTGACGACTCCGACAGAGGCAAGCCAAGCCACCCTACAAAAAAACTGCACTGTTTACATCTCACCTGTGAGGTCTGTCCCCTCTGGGAACAATAACAGCTGCAGGGGCTCTCTGATGTCACAGAAGTAGTCCAGCATGTTTTCCAAATGCGCCTTGTCCATCTCCCAGCGACGCTGAATGAAAACAAAACAGGCCACCTGCATTGCCCAACCTGTAAAGTACACAAAGTTTTTTCCACACATAACCGATAAGTTGTTAATTTTTAACAAGTCTGCATTTCTCTCTAACACCTGGTGCTTAAAACTTAACACACAACATTTGGAAATCTAGTTTGTATAACTAAAGTCTCTTAAAGTTTTTATGGTCTGAATTGATCTGAAACATCTGCTTGAAAAGCCACTTATTGGATGTAAATTTACCTTTAGATATACCTCTAAATACATATATTCTGTGGTTTCAGGAGTTATGACTATGCTTGATAAACATATGACACTGTGCGAGTTTCTTGAGTCATCGTTCATTTGTAATTAAGTACCTGTCAGAAGACACTGTTAGTTATGGTTTATCATGTTAGTATCAACACAAAGAAACGTTTGAATATGAAGTGGAATAAAATTATACATGTCTCTGCACATCTACACACTAAAGTAAAGAAGATTAAATCAGAAAGGCTGCATGATCTAAAGATTAATTTGTAAGTCCTGGATTTCGCTGTGGACTTTAACTGGGACATTCTGAAGCAAAAAAAATGCTTTGATCTAAAGAGCTCTGGTTGCAATCCAGGCGCCGTCATGCGGGAAGGTGAACCAGTCTCATCTTTTCCCTGGAGTCAGGTCCACCTCATCAACTTTGAACAAGTTTTCTGTTACTGTTGAAGAAAAGCATCCTCACAGCATGATGCTGCTAGTCCATGTTTCAGCCCTTCACCTTACCTTTCTGTACAATTTCTTGATTGTAATGATTCAGGTGGACTGAATACAAATGAGCACCATGCTTTCAAAATTTTGCATAAAATTATTTTAGGCCATCAAACACCTTCCACGTCACAGTTTTGCAGTACTCCGTATTTGTATTATATAATGCTTACTTCATGATTTGATGATAAATTGAGGAAACAACTGCTACAGGCAAGCTTAAATACTACAAGAAAAAAATTTCTGTGCCTTTAAGAAAATGAAGAAATGTTGCACTGTAAGCTGTTATGAAATTATATTTGTTAGAAATGCCATGTAAAGCAGAAGCCATGTTGCATAAGTGTGCCAAAGAGTGTCTGTGTATGCGAGTGTGTGTGGAGAAGGGCAGGGGACCCAGTGCATACACACCGAAGCCGGGCAAGGCCTTGAGAGCAGCCTTGAGGCAGATCTTTTCCAGGCGAAGGTAGCTGTACCTGAGCAGACAACACCAGAGGAACATCCAGTCAAGACGGGTGCGGTGGTTCATGATGATCACGCTGCGCTCTCCAGGAATGAAGCCATCCCCTGTGATCACCACCTTCACCCCAAACACCAACTCCAACAAAGACTACCGAGAAGAGAGAGAGAATGTGAGCAAAAGAAAAGGACAGATGGAAAGAGGAGCTACAAGAGGAGAAAATAATTCTCTTTTCGTAGCTTTTCTCACTTTATCAAGACTCTACTCAGTCTTTAAAAACAAATCCAAATGGGAAGTTTACATGAAGTTGATAGAATACGAACTGTCGGTATCTTAAGCTTAGGTACATACCACAGGGAGGGTGAGCCAGGTAGCAACGATTCGATCCGTAATCCATCGGTACCAAGCCGGAGATAGCAGCATGAGTGGCAGAACTGGACCCAGCATGACGATACTTCCAAAGAAACTACCTAAAAATAGTGCCATAATGAAGAAGAGGCCCCGCGCGGACACAGCCATCTGTAACAGACAAGACAAACGAAAATTTTATGTGCTCAAAGAAAATGACACTAAAGAGACGGTTAAATGGAAAAGTCTACTTCTAAGATACACGGATGGCACGTCCAAACTTTTGACAGTTCATGCATTTGTGTGATTTATTCTTCACTTGGAACATTTGCAACATGAAACAAACATGACTATTGACACTTTCATCTACAATAACAACTGTGGTGCTGGAGATCATCGGACATATTTTCCCACAAACAGTGGAAAATCCAGACCAGACATTCCGAGCGTGGAATGTAAATAGGGGACCTTATTTGACGATGGGTGATAAATTGGGATTCTAAAAGTCGCAAAATCAAATTTAGTTGAACCTATTCTGATAAAATAATGCATTAGTAAACTAGCTTCACATGGTTTGTTTCAGAGGAAATACAAAGCTAAGTGTTTATTGCTCCTGACGTATTCCGATTGAAACCACATCAGCGTTCTGTGTGTTCATTGTGTGCGTTTTAGTCAGTGGAGGCAACACTGACTAAAACGCACACGCACTGGATCCCTGTGGAAAGAGATCTGAGCTATTATGCTTCAGGAATTTAAAACCAAAACTAGGGACCTTCAATTGTCCAGGACGTATCTGATGACTGAGGAACCCGTATCATTTCAATGACATCAGAGGGACAACGGCTTCTGCTGCAAATGTTGCAAACGTGAAGTTTTCCCTTTGATAAGTGAAGGTCTAAGCTGATTTATAATTACCTTATCTCTGGTCTGTGAAAACTTTTAAACAAACTACCTAAAAGTGTGGCAGAGTTAATGTCAACATCTAAAAAAAAAAAAAATGTGAGGGATTTTTCTTGTTTTAGAAAGTATATATTTCCGACTCATTAAAAAGATTTCAACTGAAATATTTGAACTTTAAATGTGTTTTTATGTTTCCAAACTTTTTTGACCATGATTTAGACTTAAAATATCAGATATGGCTATTTTATTTTTGCCCAAATTGGTGTTTTCCTGCTTTGACCAGAGCTCACACATCAATGTAACCTAAATTCACAATATATTTTTACCTGACTTTTTAAATCATAGTTTTTAAGTCAAACCATGTTAAAAGTACATTTCATTTCCTAGATGAACACGGCAGTTGAAAAATAAAGTAGCGTTATTGTTTTGATTTTAATATCTTTGACATACAGTACACCTGCAGCAAGTTAACATGGAGGGCTGGATATCCAGTGACAAATTCCTCCCAACACACCTAACTGTTGCCTTAATCGTGGGGTTTGTCGATTTGTAGTGCAAGTATGGAAAACTTGAGTGAATTTAAGGCCTAAAATTGCTGTTATTAAATTAAAACGTACTTTACTTCCACAATCCCTGAATCAAAGGCTTGTCAAATTATAGCAACTCTATTTTATTTTCTTCTAAATCACTAAGAGGAAGAAGTTTCTTTAAACCGAGCCAAGAAACAGGTGCTGTACAAATATGGCTTTGATAAAAGATTTCACATTGGTTGTGTAATATGCAGCAGACAAAAACATTACAAGACCAAAACATTGCTTACTAAAAGTAAGATGCACTAATTTTATATTCAGCAATATCAAAGCCTGGATATGGTAAGAGAATTTATTGCATTTGTTGTGCCGAATAGACATGGGTCGGTCTCAGGTATCAAGGTTTAAAAAAATGTTGGCTTATCAAAACCTACAGTTTAAAAATCCTTTTTATGAGACACCAAAGAAAGCGTTGATGTATCAAAATCAATTTGCTGTTGCGCCAGCTTAAATAAAACCAATGGAATCACGTTTTGCATATTACACCATGAGAACCTGAACCGAATCAAGCCCCATGCTGACGCATCAAGTCAATACTGGTGCTTTTGGGAGCTATATCACCCACCAGGTGTTTCCCTCTCCTCTATAACCCGCAGATCACACCTTTCCACCTCAATTACTCTCATAATTGCATAAACTCTTGGGTTTAAAGCACTCACTCATTATCTTGCCCTTGTTGACACCCTCTTTGGGAGCATGACGCAGCAGTTCTCATGGCAGCGACCACAGTGGCTCAGGATGCGTTTAAGTAATGCAAGCATGTTTGTGTGTATGATTATGCCGGCAATAAGGGTTTAAGGGTTACTCGGCTTAATGATGGAAAATGTGAGGCGTGACAAGAGAGGATAACAGCCTTGCTCAGCACAACTGCTACAGTTTAATACTCAGCAAATGCAAAAAACACACCTTTGGGTGTCTGATGGAAGAAATGCAGCCTTGTATAGTTTTACGAATGATTCACCTGGAGCCAGGGATATGAAAAGTCAACAGCATTACGAAATCCGAAACACATTTCGCTCTGCAATACACGAATACCAGGGAAGTAACCATTTACGTAATGCATCCACGGAAACCTTTGTTTTCATAAACCAAGGCTAGAAACACTCGAGCGCTTTGCAAGTCTCATCCATTTTGTTGGCTACAAATGTATTTAAATCACCATAGAAGTAATCCTGAAAACACTTGCCCAAATACAGCCACGCAAAACTCCCAACATACTCTTCAGTGTCCAAGTCTGGATATTCTGGCAGAGATGCAGCATTCTTACATTTAGGCTAAATTCAGACATCCCAGCAGAGCAGAGTCAAAAGTTCAACCTTGTCTCGGCTAAACAATGAGCTTCAAGTGGTTTGTTCATTTGTGTGAGAAATAAGGAGAGATGGAAAAAGGCACATGAATGAAGTAAGTGGTGCAGAAAATCTAAGTGCACCTCATATTATAAAGGTCAATTAAATGTGCTCTACCTGAACCACTCACTGACTTGGAGCAATTTGAGGACTTTCCTTTCCTGTTCATAAAATGCATCAAAACTGAAAACTACCACATTTTTAGTGCACATAAATATGATAGTTTGTTATAATCTTGGAATCTGTTCATCTTTTTTGCTTTCATGGATTCCAAATCTACACCCTCTGGTAAGAAATCTGCAGTCCACTTCTTCCCCTTTTATGGTCAATCTTTGTTACATTTACCTCCTTAACTGTATACACAATTATAATCCATGGAAAGGAAATCAAAATGCCTGCAGGGCAGTATTTAAAGAAAAACAGAAATTGACAGCCTGTACAAGCCTCATCTCTGTCGACCCTCTATCTACCATCTAAAACTACTTCCGATTTGCATCATCAACACGAGAGTGCATAATGGCCTTACTGTGTTTCCAACAACATGCAAACTAATACGTTTATCTAATTGATGATTTCAAAAGAAGCCTTTATAGACTTTTACGCAACTTAAAAAAAAAAAGGTCCCGCTGTTAAAAATGTACTGGGAACATGTCACAAAACCTCTGCTGACATATGAGAAACGCACTTGAGTGGGCTGTTGAATTTCTTGTAAAGAGGCAAGCAGTGGAAAAAGCTGGTTTTCCACAGTACACTGATAAGGTTAAAATTTGTTTGAGGAAATACTTTTTAAATTATTTCCACCAGAATTTTTCTAAATAAATTAAAAAGGTCAAGAAAATTTGTAGAAAATTACTCATAAAGCGAAACAGACTTTTTTTTTTTAGGTTTTACAAGAAATGCACAGGATATTTTCACATCCTGCTTTGTGGACAGAGGCCCCTGTTAACATTAGTGGCTGCATTTATGATTTCCTGATGGTGAAAAATAGTCTATGAATAGGCTCTTAAGTTTAGCAGCAGAGCACAGGCTGGCTTATTCTGACGACTTTTCTATTCTTCACAATGTTAAGTAAAGCTTCACTTTCTGTTAAGAATGACCCTCATTAACCCTCGTCAGTTCTCTTAAGGTCTGTACTCTTAAATTAAGAAGAACAAAACTGTGGTTATGAAAATGGCCTCCATGGGACAGTTCCCAGGCATAAACCACTGCTGAGCAAAAATAACACTAAGGCGCCTCTCACATTTGCTAGACAACATTCTGATAATCCCCAAGACGTTTGGGAAAACATTCTGTAGACCGACAAGACAAAAGTGGGACTTTCTGGAAGGTGTGCACACAATTACAGTGCCGTGAAAGTGAAAAAGAGCATGTGAAGGAGCCGTATCATGATCTTAAACATACTGCTTAACGCTCAAAAACCATTCAATGTGGCTGAATTAGAGCACAATTCCTCAATGGTAATGTAAAGGACTCACAAGCAGCTACTGACAATGCTTGATGCAAAAGGCGGCACAAACAGTTGTTAGGCTTAGAGGGGAATATTCTTTCACTTAAGACTTAGGCTTGTTTTTGTTTCTCTGGACGAGCCCTTTTTTCCATAGTAAACTAAATCATGACTTAAAACTGCATTCTTTTTAATCAGGTTATGTTTGTCTGATTTTGAAATTTGCTTGAATTTAGGTGTAAAGGCAAAACTGAATAAATCTGTAAGTGGAGAAACTCTACTAAGGCACTGTATGTTTATGTTAATATTAACATGTTACATTGGGGCTGGGTAATGTAACATGTTAATGTTAACATGTTACATGTTAACATTAACATGTAACATGTTAATATCAACCCTAATATCACAATATTAGGGTTTCATATCAGTCGATTTAGCTTTTTGTTTTAAAAAGCTGAAATGTTATCTCTCTTTTTTAACAAGTTTCCTCTCAAGCTCTTGCTGTCATTTCCTTCCTTCACTTCACGCTGTTGTTTTACTTTTGATTATGAGGCATGGTGGAAAAACCTGACATTGCAGCTACACATGTTACCCAACAGATTGTTGCTAGATAACCAAAGAGCGAGTGAGTTGGTTGATGCCACAAACCTTGCTCAGCTGAAGGTGAGAGGTTGAGCGGCTAAAGCCTTTCCACTGCCTACATCCCCAAAATGCTCTGTGGTTCTGGATCAGAGTCCAGTGAAATTATTAAACATTATTGGATGCATTTTCTAGTAATATTCAATAAATAATTCTTGATTTATTGTCCAGCCCTATGTTACAGACTGAATTCTGTTGAATAGACTCATGCTAAGTCATCCTGTGCCACTAAGATCAATCATTCAAATAATATAGCACATCTGCATTACACATGAAAAAAATCTTTATTTTTCTGTTCTACTTTTTAAAGCACTGTCCCATAATCTTGTAGCTGGTGTCTTAAGATCTTCTGAAAAAGCCAATTAATCTTAAAGAAAAAAAAATGTCGTCAACTGAATTCCCTATAGAGCATGATGGCATGTGGAATGAGGTTCTTAAAGTTTTACTACCAGACTACTTACGTGTGCGCAAAACTAGTCTAGGACAAGAGTTGTGAAATAAAGTTGTATTTTGAATGCGTGAAAACAGCTGCAGGTAGTAGTGTGGCTACTGTTGTTGAGTTAGAAGCCAAAGTAGGGTAAAAAACAAGAGCCATCTCTGATTATCCATCTGTCTTTATTGTATCTCTCTCCCTGTCATTATGCAACAGCAGATGCACAGATTAGCACTGTTTAGACAATATCATAATAACAACGATACGTGTTATGACGAGTATTTATTTTCCAATGCCCTAACATTTTCCACAATCCATGGGTGGGGCTGAACCATGAGAAACCAGGACGAAAATGCGGGTTAGCTTAAATTGCACCTGAACTCTTGAGATGGAACAACACCACATGGTATTTCATCACAGAGCACACCCAAGTCAGTAATAACATTCTGGGTAAATTACAGCGCAATTAAGATAATGACATACAGGCATAGACGAAATGTGTCAGGAAACTTGTAAGAAAAATGAAACGTAATATATAAACTGGGTTTAGTTAAAGTTAGAAATGCTTTACTGCTGTTCAGATGATGCCAAACTAGGCTAGCATGCTAACTTAGCAAGCCAAACGAAAGAGAAACCAATACTGCAGCTACAGCTCGGTTTTCACGACGTATTGTTGAATATAATTACACCCACCTTTTGTGTTTTTTTTCCATACACAGCCGTAGTTTAAATTCAGATGTACCAGTCACGAAAGACCCAAATTAGCTGCAAGAACTTAGTTGCGACATAGTAAAAGCTAGCACGTTGCTAACAGCTGCTAGCATACAAATTTAACCCAAAGCAGCTTTACTGAGCGCAGTTTCGCTCCCAGTCAGGTTTCCCTGATGCATCCGCTGTTCGTACCGCTGAGGTGAGGCATCATTAGAGCCTCTGTGACCGGAGCAAAAACCGCATCGAAATTTCTGCAATGTTAATCAATAGACGGTGACCTCTCAACTTGTTACCTCTCACCTGTCCTGACACATAGCCATCAACGGGGGGCGCTGTTGGTGCAAAGTACTGTGTCAAAGTCCTGTGTAATCAGGGCCACGATCTAAAAAAATAAATCATTTGCAAAATAGATACTTTTATATGCAATACTTTAAATTAAATAACGAAAAAATATAAGCCCATATCTTATTTTTATAATGTGCTATTTTTTAAATACACAAGTATTTTGTTCAGTGTTTTCAAAATTATTTCTAATTTCCTGTGCTACGGTTTATCATGAGATAATTTATTTGAAAGCAACCGTACTACCAACAAATCACATTGTCTATGGCAATTAGTCACGCCCATTAACTTTGAGCAATGAATTTTAAGGCATTGCCACAAGATATAAATGTGTAATAATTAAATTTCAATTAAAATTAAATAAACAATTATATTGCCTTTCAACATATCATGATCTTTCTAATAAATTTGTTGTATATATTATTATTTATAGAAAATATGTATTTTTTATTGAAAATGTTAGATGTGTCAATATTTCCTTACCACCTAAATTAATTTAATTTCTCCTCAATGCAACACAGGACGATAACCTAATTACATCAAAGCAAATATACAAATAGCTATATTACAAAAAAAGCATGACAAATGTTTAAAACAGCAATCCTTGTGCATAAGATGAAACAGAAACCTCATCATTGGAACATTTATCATTGTCACATCGCCATTCACAAGAAATGCTCATGGTTATATGAGAATGGAAAAAACTCTCTAGCACTTATTCATCTGACTAACTTAGCAAAACACCATGCTTTTAATTATTAATATGGGATGGAATTGAGCAAAACTTATCTTCAAAAACACACTGAACAGTTCGTAAAACACGTCTTTGTCCCTCACTGGTTTAAGTAAGTGTTTAAAGAGTAAATAAGCTGCAGTTAATGCACTGTTTCAACTGCTTTTTTGAAAGGTTGACATTTGAAGCCATCTGAATGTTTTTAAATGTTGAAATCAGTGAAAGAAACACCCTCTAGAAAGGTATGTCTAACCTTTAACTATTTTTGTACTCACTAATCATTTTTCCATGACTTAGGGAGATTATGTTTTTTTTTTTTTTTTTTTTTTTATGTTACCAAGTTTCTCCTCAGAGATTCCTATGTAAGTGATACATCCAAACACATTAGATATATCATTATTTTATGCTTCTTGAATCCTCCGGCACAGCCTTTTAAAGCATTGTAAATCCATGCATGTGTCATTTGTTTCTTTTAAACTCAGTTATGAGGTGATGTGAGGCAACAAATTACCTCAGCTTTCTGTGATGCGTGTGCACAGATTGGCCAGTGTGTCTGAGCGCATCTGAGGGTGAACACATGTACTGTTTTGTCTACGTGGTTTGTGTGAGTGCACATGGTGGCAGAGTGAGTGAGGCTGAGATGGACTGACAGATGGGGTAAAAGAGAGAGTGCACTTAGTCAAACTCGAGACTTTTCCATGACCTGCTCCCCATGGCATGCACTCTATCTGAGAGAGTGAGTGAACTGTATAGTTTTATCAGTATAAACTTCTCAAGGGTCAATGCATCACTTGAAAGAGGAACGGAAAAACCTTGCTTTGTAACAAGCTCACATGTTGTTTTTTTTTTTTTTTTTTTTTTTTTTAAGTACGCTGCCCGCTCACCTCAGATAGAGCAGCATGTTGATAAAATTAATGACAATTGTTCAGGAGAATTAAACAAAAGCAACATCACCAACTTCTCTAAAAGAAGCCCCTGTGTTATTCCCAAAAGCAGGTCAGAAATGATCATGTACTACTAAATTACAATAAATGCAACAGGTGATGCACAGTCAGAGATAAAAGGGATGCAATCGTTAAAGTTCGGTTCTCTTAAAAGGTTAAAACCAGTTAACATCTTTCCTGTTGTACATAGCTCTTTTTAGTCAGACGTTAGTATAAACCCAGATTAGTCCTGGAGGCAGACGCTGACAAATTATCTGAAAGTTGCTATGACCAAAGCGGACTTGTGTGTTTTGAAACAACTCTCTTTTCAAGAACTTTAGATCCGCTAATATCAACAATATTTTAAGAACCTCTCAAACCTCATCACAATTCCATCATGAAGTTACTAGGAAGCTGACGATAATTTACACAGGAAGTGGAAGCAAGATAATCAATCTAATAGCCCTTATTACTGTGGCCAAGAATGTAGTGGTCTTCTTAATGAAGACACCAAAATGTTTACTGCAGGTAAAGTTTTGACTGGCAATAACTTAGAGCTTCACTTCACAATCCTGGAGTATTCAAAGTCCTTTTTCCCTTTTCGTTCTCCAATGCATGAATTTGAATTTTTTAGTACCAAACACCTAGTTTCCCCATGTTTTGCGAATAACATGAAGCTTCTGAGAGTACATAACATTGATTTTGTTTAATCCTAAATTTTATTAACCTTTAAGCCATTGTCACGTTTACACTTGCAAAATATTTGCACAGATGAAAAGGAAATGGAGGTTGGAGGCTGAAGGTATTGGTTACGAAGGTAGATTTCTAAACAAGCCCCAGTGTCAAAAACATCATGACAATCTCTGCAAACACAATCATTTTTCAAGTGTCATAGCTGACTTTTGCACAAAAGTTAGTGAAGATTTGCATGAAAAATGGAGGCTAGAGACTGTGCTTCAAAAACTTCCTATAGGAAATACATGCTGGGAATACTCTGATATAAAGGTAAATTCATATAAATATATTGTATATTAATGATTATTAGTGATCATTGATTTTTAGACCTTCGGCTACATAGTTACACTAACTGGCAATGCTTAGCTTCTTTCTGTCCTTTGTGTATGTTTTGCAAAGAAAGTTGTTGCAATACCTCTGACCTCCACTTCCTTTGTAAAAAATTGGCTAGCCCCAGGATGGCTAAATGATTGTAGCTTTTGCATAAACCTTAATAATGTTTTTAAGACTGAAGTTATTTTCAGGCAGTAAATGTCCTGTTTGGTCTTGGCCCCTCTCTGACTCAAAATTAGCTTTTGCTTGGGAGTGCAACTCTGGATTTATGCTAAATGCTGAGATATGCTACATGTGAGATATTATCCATTTACAAGAACCTCACGTTAAACATCCTGAACTATCTGTGTAAGTCATGCTAGGCGAAAATGTTTACCCTGAATCTGACAAACAAGAAATTCTGCCACCAGCAACTTTGGGAATTTATGTTCCTCATACCGTTCCATTCCGGTAACTCTGTGTGGGAGAGTCTCAGGATCCTTTTTTGTCTTTAACTTTGTATTTTTGTTTATTTAAAGTGGAATCTACTACTCATAAACTATCTTTAAGGACGTTACACAAGGATAGAAACATTTGCTTTGTCTTTTTATGTAGCATTCCTTCCTCAAATAGCATGCAGTTCTATTTTTGGTGATGTTAAAACCTGAGTCCTCTTCTTTTTTTCACTCCATGGCTTGCATGGATTGTAACAACACATGAATATTAGTGCAACTGCAGCTTTGGATCTTCATGACTTGATGTTTGTCCTTTTCCATGTCCCAAGTCCCTTCTCTCTTTCCCTGCTTTTTTTCCACCCTGGTCTCTAGACAATAAGGATTAAAGTGGTGGGGGCACAAGTTGTCTATTTATATCAGCAACAGCGAATGGAAGAGAAGCAGCTTCTGGCTTTGCACATTAACACGCGAGGCTACAGTACGGAGCAGACTCTGGGATTTTTGTTGCGGTGCAAACTTTAACGACTTTAGAACCAGGTGGCGCTGCACCTTCTTAAATAAATCAATAAGCACCACTATACTGACAGGCATTTTACACAGTGAAACAGTAAAAACAAAAAAAAAAAGAAGAGAGAGAAAAAGCAGCTTTCTTGTCCATTGTTTGGTTGCTTTATGTGGAATAAAATTTTCACAATGATGTAAATTGCATAAACTAGACTGGAATTGCCAAGACGTCAAAATTCCAAGTGAAAAAGTCAAAATGTTTCGAACCCACCCTGACACTGAAATTTAATGTAGGTGGGGCGCTGCATGGGGTATCTGTAGCCATGGCTCCCCTTCCACAGGGGAGCCATGGCTACAGATACCTGGACCAAGGCTATTAGGCCTTGGTTCAGGTGTTTTCACAATTGTTCTCTTTCTGCTTCTTTTCTGTTTGAACAAACAGGAAAAAAAAAATCTGGTGCCAACACAAAGTGTATAAAAAGAAAATCAGTATGGCTGTTGTGTTTCAAAAAGAATGACTGGTATTTTTTGCATATTTTGAAACTTTATCGTGTCAGTTGTTTCATACCTATTTAAGTCCAAACTGAGACCATCTTCCAGAGGATATTTGTATCGATTATTATCAATTCATAACTGCTGGGGGTGGTTGCTTTGACAACCAATGATTTAAATCAGTTTTCCAAAATAGCCTATGCCATCAAGGTTTTGTTCACAGTTGTTCTGGTTTAATCACGGTCCATTATCTAGCATTATTTATCCCAAATGAAGGCAAAATAAAGTAATTAGGTTACAAAATAAGGCATGCCTAATATAACAAACATACGATTTTGACATTTTTATGAGTATCAATCTCCAAAATCTATGAATGGGTTATTTTGACCCCGAGGCATTTAAAGTAGTAGTGATGGCTACAGAAACAAACTGTTTATTTGAACTTCTGGAACTTTGTATGTTTAAGGCAGACATTTACTCCACAAGAACAGAGAAATTGTGTTCTTTTATGAAAGACCGTAAGACCAAGAACGAAGTTCTTTCATACTTTACAAGAACTCAAATGCAGAAGTCAAAGGCAGTCTTAATAGGCCTCTCCCACTGCAGCATGACGCATTCATATTCCTATGACACCACACAAAAAACTATCTGCTAGAGCTCTCAAAGTAGGGCTAAAAAAAAGAATGATGTCATTTCATTCCTGCATCCCTTGGAGAGTGGAAAAACTTTTCTTTGTTGTTGGGGATTATGTGTTGGTCTTCAGAAATCTTTCATGCACACAATACTGTTCAACCTTTAATATAGAGGGCATTCCTTATGTAAGTGTATACATGGATAAGCTTATAACACTATTACCAGTCATAACTGGCCTGTTACTGTTGAAGCCATTAGCATTGCCAGGTAGTTTCAGATTACTATCCGGTACATGCTTAAGTTTTATTATTATTATTATTATTATTATTATTATTATTATTATTATTATTATTATTATTATTATTATTATTATTATTATT
>CAEGAE010048910.1:0-24706 GCA_903067095.1 Girardinus metallicus
ATACTGTTGTTAGTTTATAAATCACTGAACGGTTTAGCACCACAATACATTAAAGATCTGCTGTTGCTGTATCAACCTTCCAGACCCCTCAGGTCTTCTGGTTCTGCTCTGATCTGCATCCCCAGAACCAGAACCAAGCGAGGAGAAGCAGCATTCAGCTTCTATGCACCACAAATCTGGAACAAACTTCCAGAAAACTGTAAAACAGCTGAAACACTGAGTGCCTTTAAATCTCGACTAAAAACCCACTTGTTTAGAGTTGTATTTGAAACGTAATCATTTATGAATTTAACAATGGCACTTGACTTAATGTAATGTTTTGGATTGTTGATTTTATGTTGCATGACTCTGTGTTTTTAGGTTTGTTATGATGTAAAGCACTTTGAAATGCCCTGCTGCTGAAACGTGCTATACAAATAAAATTTGATTTGATTTGAAAAGGAACAGAACTTGTTTAAGCCATTGGACAATTATTCTATAACTTGGTTATCTTCATGTGAGAAGAGGTTGTACTTTATAGAAAATCAATAATCAATGCGTGGATGTGCCATAACTTTCTCCGTCTGAGCAGAAACAAAACAAAAGTTATTATGTTTAAACATAAACAGGCATGATCAAGAGTCAGCTTCATTAATTACAGAAACTACTGAGATCTGGGTGTAGTGATAGATATATACCTGCACCTTCAGAGACAAATAAAGACAAAGTCGGTTAACAATTTTGTTATTATCTTTCTAAATTAATCCATCATGAGAAGACGTTTTGGCCGACCGTCCTTTGCAGATTTTTAGTTAAATTCAGCCAGATTGGAGAATTTTCTGATTTGGAAGCCAGGCTGCAATGCTTTAAATGGTAGTCTGGGTTCTTGTGGACGTCTTGGATGAGATGTTGATCTACTGTTGGAGAAATGTTGGTATGTTTGACATGTATTTCCACTAATAAACCAAATTGTTATTTTTTCTAAACAGCTTTTTTGTAAATAGAGGTGCTTGTTTAATACTTTGGGAGGCTGATGCAGATTGAATGTGGCTTGCAAAAACTCTCTACAATAACCCTTATTGATTATTAACTAATGTAATTAATCTATCCATATATCTAAAACCCGCTTTCCCTTACAGGGCTGCTGGAACTCTGGTGACTATCTCAATCCATCCCAGGTTTCAGTACAACTAGTAAAAGCAGTCAAATTTCCTTAGCATTTGCATATAGAATACTAATGCAAACATCTGAAAAATTCAATAAAAATCTGTTTTGATTTCAAACATCTCTATATTGTTTGATTTTGAGTTCATGCCTGAACATTTCGGTCTCCTTCAGTCATTACAAAAACGTGGAATGGTACGTTTCTCGTGGGAACTGGGAAAACAGCGTCTCGTTTACAGCTTTATTAGCTGCTGAAACTGGCAGGTCGTTGACAAAAGGCTGGCGCACAGAGAGGTGCGAAAGCTTCCCACGTACGGAGGCGGCAGGTGACATGCAAATGTGTTGAGCTGCTGCAAAAGGCTGAAGATAAAGTCATGCTTTGGTGGATCCAAAAGCAAGAATTATATGCCTTTTGCGCTGATTTAATGCCAGTTGTTCTTATGTCATGTCCAACCAAGAGGTGAACCAGCTTTACGCACGGATATGGCACATTTTACGCACAAAATGAAATGGATCTCATTGTATCTATTTTGTCACTTGATGTAGTTAAAGTAGAAGAGTGTTCCCGGGAATGAGTATTTTTGGATGGACATCATGTAGTATTTACAAGTTTTGCTACAGCGTTTGAAATACGTCATTTTCACATGGAAATCACTCGATCAGCTGCGACTCGTGCCAGCAAACAGCCAGGCATCGAGATGACAAAATCATACCATGGAGTTTTGAGTTTTTAGATTTAAAACCGATAAAACTGACTGTTTTCAGATTATTTCCACATGCTGTGAATTCATGCAGTCCAAGGTCACATCTGGAGAGAAGCAGATAGTTGGAGGGCGTAAGACACTCTTTACTGACTATAACTGTATTTAGAACTTTTTGAACTGCACGGTTTGGACTTTATAGATGCTTATAATGGATCATTCTCATAGAATAAAACTAAATGAAACAAATAATTGATTTCTGAGAGGAGTCCCAGAGGAAGGATGCAGACAACCTGGCGCTCCGGAGGACCGCGATCAAATTTCCCTCCCACTCCCCACTGTGGAGCTGGTGGCGTCCAGGTGCCCCTAACTGTGAACAGCACGCGCCCCCAAGGTGTCACAAGCTCGTGCGGAACTGATTTACATGCTTGACAAACATCCGTGAACCCAGTGGGGAGCTCCGAGGTAAATGTAGACGACTCTTCAGATCTTTATGGAAATCTGGTAGATGTGAAACTGGAGGCTTCTATTCACACGATCCCAGTTCTGACTGAACTGAAGAACATCTCCAAGAAATGTAACAGTATAAAACATGTCCAGGTAAAGAGTGCGCAGCTGTTCTCAGTTAATACACAGTTTTTACATGACGTTTTCCGACTGTTAAAGCTGCGCGCGCAGGGATTTAAAGATATCTGCACTGATGCGCAAAACCCAAAAGTGAGGATTTTGTTTCTCTGGAAACAAAACTTTTCACTTCAACTTTTCACATGGCAACATTTGTTATGTAGCATAGATTCTAACAGGTTTGTTGTTTTAAACTTGTAATAATTAGGTATGCCATCATAAAACTTAAAATAATATCCAATTCATTGTTATCAATATGTTATTAATTTTCAAATAGTTTTTTAATTCATATTAGTACCGTTTCATTATTTACTTGCAGATTTTTAAACATCTTTTTGTTTTCTTCGGTTATTTTAATTACTTTGTTTATTAAGAGCGACTCCAGATGTCAAATCGGTGTCATGTTGGCAGCCATTTCAAATCTTGAGGTTGTTGCTAAAGTTTTGGGGAGATATTTTATTCTTCTGACACATGATAGAGACACAGCCAGGAATATATATGATGTTATATATTTCTAAATATATATTGCTATATATTTATATATGGAACGCTATGAATGGCATACAAAATCAAATAGATAAGGTAGCAATGAAGTGTTTTAGAATCTCTTTTTTACTACAACTTCAAGTGACTTTATGTTTCTGGTTCGGAGAGGATGGAAAGTGAACATGTAGGGCATGTGTCAATTCACAATTAGCTCAGAAATGTTACATATTAATACTGAATAGTTAAAGTTAGGTGAAATTACCTGCGTTGAATTAAATTCGGTGTCATAAAAATGTAAGAAAACATCATTTGTTTCTTTCTTTTTAAGAAATTAGCTTAAAAAGGAGCTGGTTTTTTGCCAACGTCATTTTACGCGCAAGACTCCAAAGTTAACTTTTCATCAGTAGTTAAAAAGTTAAGCCAAAATTAAAAACCTGTTTTGTTGTGTCTGTTTACATGTAAGAAAAAATCAATCTTTCTCGTCCAACAGCCTAAAATAATACAAAATAATAAAAACTTTTATCACAACTTTTCTCCAATACCGTGAATATCACGCGTGTGCGTGGTGTGGGAACGTGGGGTCAAGTCTCCTCACAGCACACAGACTTTGTCAGTGATGCATCAGATTTAGCAGGTAATAAAAGTGAGGATGAAGCTTCCCGATCCACATTCCCACGATGACAGACCTGCAGGACACGCTCCCACTGTCACACTGCAGCCTGTGCGGCGTTTGTCTGCGTGTTGCAAAGTGTTTGTGCCGTTTGCCTTTTACGCACCGAGAACATATAGTTACCTACAACAACTGTGAAGGGAAGGCAGCTGTTCTGACTTTTTATTAACTGAAATGTTTTCCTTTATATCTTGACATTCCACCAAAACATATTTATTTATTATTTTTTAATTACAGTTTAGAGGAACATTATCTGAAGGCATGACCGGACTCTCTAAGAAAAACTTCTAAAGATGAAGTTATATACAGAAAATTGCCCTTAAATTTTTTAATTGACTAAAAACGCTAACTGAAAACAGAAAAGAAAATAACGGGTAAATAAAAACTATACTATAAAATAAAAGAGATGCTAAATCGCATTGATATTTATGACATCAATCATTTCAAAACAATTGACTGTCTGGTTCCCAGATTCCACTGAAACAAATGCCAGCACTGCAGGACTTTACCCAAGTGAACTCTTCTTCTTTAAAACCAGAGGTGTGAAAATGTAGCCAAATGAGAGACATTTCGTTGGGAAGGTCCGAACAGAGACTTTCCCACAGGTCTAATTGAAGATGCGCACTTAGAGGAACCTGACTTCGCACCACAGCGCGTAAAGTGTGCGTCAGAAGGACTGTTAGCGATGCGTCAGTTCCAACAGGTAATCAAAGCGCAAATGGAAGCTGGTGTTTCGCTTTCCCACGAGAACAAAAGCAGGAAAAGGTTCCGGGAGAAACTTGCAAGAAAAATAAAACTAGGAATAATACTGAAAAAAGACTGCCGACGTGCTTTAGCGATCTTTAGTATTTCCTCAACTATTTATTTTTAAAAAATATCACGTAATAAAGTTTCGCTTTCATGATTTTTATCATCCAGTCTACTGTGGTATATTCAGTAGTAAACTTTCCAAATTATGGGAACGTTTACATGCAGATTTTTCAAACTTTAAATCCTTAAAGCCTTTAGTCTGCCCCCCCACCAAACCAGGGACTGCATTTCATGTCCTTTGAAATGCAGTTGTCAGCAGACACGCGTGGAAAACAAACGGACCTTTAAAAGGCATCTGATGTTAGGATGGAGGCTGATTACCATGAAAACAAAGGCGAGCATGCGCACTGGAGGCTTATCCGCTCAGCATTTACACTGACATGTCGGTATCAAACGTTTATTTCGCGTATGTAAAGCCTTGAAGTGAAGCCATTTATACATTTGCATATAAAGACAATACAGCTAAAAATACGTTCATTAGACACAGACTAGCAGGTTGGTTTGAAAGCTAAATGTTTGTGAAAATGTATTAAAGTTTATAACATTTATTTTATACATTGTCTTAAAGAAGTATCAACACTCCCTGAACCTTATCACTAATATTCATATTCTATTAATATTGGTTTGACACAGTTCATCACCAAGCAAAGAACATTTGTCAAGTGGAAGCAAAGTGATTCACAGGTCCTATTTTTTATTTCATGAATAAAAATCTAAAAGTATAAGTATAACAAAAAGCTTTATGCTTTGAAATTATTTCTTTAACAGAAACAAATGTTAAAGAAAACAACATATCTTCAATCTCATGTGCAAAGTCCAACAAAGTATCACAGCAAATAAATGGAAAGTTGAGTGGAAGGGAAAAAAGTTAACTTTGTAAAGTATTTTTCTACTTTTATTTTTGTGTGAACCTACATGCCTTGATTTTGTGTCACTTTGTTGATATGAGATTTCTCCACCGTGGAACAATGAAACATATTTCTATTCTATTCTATTCTATATTCCCATCTGTAATATTCTAAAGAACACTGAATGGTTTCATCAGGATGTGAATGGTTGTTTGTTATTTGAACACATCTGGAGTTCTGGGACATGACGTTATAAATTACAATTTAGCATTTGATTAGTTTTAATGGAGAATAAAAGGATGGAGTTTGAACTTTCAAATAGCTCGACTCCAACACTTTTTACTCTTTTTACTAGGGGTGCATTGATTTTAAAGATTGTAATCAGTAGTCGCTGATTACAATCTTTAAAATGCCTGACCTGCTGATTGCAATTTTGGCTGATACCAATTTTTTTTTGTCTGAAATGTCTCTACATATAGCTAGAAAGTGGCTGAGTTGGCAACAGCAGGGTGACTTTTGTAAATGTGCAGACATGACCTGGTGAGCAGATCTATCAGTCAAACCTCCTTCACTGCAGAGCAGAAGAGGACAGTGGTTGGTTTTTAGACCTTTGGTGAAGTAGATAAGATTGGGGGATAAGATCAACCAATCACTGATCTCCCAAAATAAAGGAAATAGACTCTGATAAATTGGCTGGCAGATAAATCGGTGCACCCTTACTTTTTATAATGAAATTCATGCTCCTTGTGCTGAAATATGCTCTTTTGTCTTGCTCACCAACATTTTTGACCTAAATGTGAAAACAGAACCTAACCAGTTTTTGCTACATAGAAGCTGTTCCCTGTTGCTGAATAAATGAAACACAAGCTGTTTGGGTTTAAGATGTTTATTATGAGTCAAGAGTGAGAATAATTATAAGCATTTGTACCTTACAGGATGCCTGTTTCAAAGAGATTTAAACTTAAGATTACTTTTCTAAATTGCAAAGTTAAGAAAAAGAAAGAAAAGAGTTTTATAGAATAAGCATTTGAAGAAAGTACAATAAAAAAATTCCCAATTTAGTTTTTTGTCACTCTTATATGTTTTGATTCATAGAAAAAAAAAATCAGAGAAAGATAACTTGAGTAGATCTATATAGAGATCAAGAACCTGTCTGACAATATGAAGTAGGAAAAAGGCAATACATCAGATCCTGATCCAAAGAAATCCAAGAACAGATGAGAAACAAAATCAATGAAATCCAACAGTTTGGGAAGGGCTACACAGCCATTTTCAGACGAGAAAAGGAAAGTTTGTTTAACATATTTTCACCAACAGAACAATTCAAAGTTCTTTTCAAGATTATAAGGAAAATTAAACAACAAACAAACAAACAGCTACACTTCAGGTTATTAATCAAAGGCAATTCTAAGCAAAAGAAGGTTTTGTCTTGATTGAAAAGGAACTCAGTGTTTCAGCAGTTTTCCAGTTTTCTGTAAGTTTGTTCAAGGAGCATAAAAATTAAAGCTTCTTTTCCATGTTTGGTTCTGGTTTGTTCTGGAGACACAGCAGAATAAAACCAGACATTGGAGCGCAACAGATCTTTAATATGTTTTGGTGCAAAGCCGTTCGGTGACTTTTAAACTATAAATCATGCTGACACAAACATTGTTTCCCATTCATTGTAATATATTTTTAGTCCTTTAACTAGAAACAAAAGTCGCCTCAAGACTGAGGTAAGTCAACCTCCAGACATGAGTTAAATGAATGCTGACTGAATTTAGAAAAATCCTAAAAAATGGGAAACTTTTAAACTTTCATTCTACTTAAAAATTGACAATTTTGTTGAGTTTAAGAGATAAGTGCATTTAATGTAAAGGTTAGTTTGATTCTGACAGAATTTGTTCCCTAATGAACAAAGAAATCATTTAGAAACTGTGTCATGGATTTATTGAAGTTATTTTGTCTGATTTTCAAATTATTTGATCATCTGTGAAAAAAGCAAAAAACAAAACAAAAAAAACTGACAAATTTGTAAGAAGACAAACACTTTTGTACAGTTTACTACTACTTGGTTATTTTAACATTTTTAATTTATATAAATCTGAAAAGTGTGGGGTGCATTTGAGTTCAGCCTCTGTGAGGTAACACTTTGTAGAACTAGCTTTTCCTACAGTTACGGCTTATATTGTAAACTGAAGGTTTATAAATCAACCGAAATCAACTAATAATTCTATTTTTGATGTTATACGCCTTTAACAATGACACTAATCCCTTATAAATGTTAAAATTGAACAGTCTCATCTACAAACTGAGATGGGTTTTATTTTTACAGTGAGTTGTCACAAGAAAATATTAACTTGTTTTTCTATTTGACTTTACATGATAATATTTTTGTCATTCTTCATCATTAGAAGATGAAGACTATTTATTGTTCTTGAAGAGAGGACTTCGCCTGAGCTTTTATTGCACAGAGACTTCACACCTGGATGTTTTAGCTGAACAGGAAGTTCTGCTTCACACCTACCAAAGAGATCTGCCACTGCAGGCCAAAGGCCTCTATGTCAGAGGGGGGGAAAAAATGACTTAACATGTTTTTTTACATTTTAACAAATGTTTTATTGGTTTCTTTATATATAAAAAAAAAAACAGAATAATGCTCACCATAGGGAGACCAGCAGAATAAATTAGTGTGCAAAACAGACAAGATAAATGTGAATATCTTTGGGACGGGGTGTGTGTTATTTTGTACTCAGAGCCACAGATGTCGCTGATATGACGGCAATGAGATGGAAAAACTGAGGGCTCTCTCCCAAACTCAAACCTCCAGGTTCCACACCTGGAAATGTGACGGACGGAGACTCGATCATTATTCACACTAGTATCACTGACTCTAATCACACAGGTCTGGTAGTTAAAGGCACGGGGAGGACGGTTGTCAGGGATACTCACCTCTCCATTCGCTCTTCAGCACAGCAGCGGTGCCAGCCGGCCGACCCAGAGGATCCAGATCCGGTCCTGGTCCACGAAAATCCCTGCGTGCCTGCCAGCAGATAACACGGCCGCCACACTGGCTGAGCTACAGGAGGGAGTCAACCTTATCAAAAATACTACAGCTACAAATCATGAAGTTTCTTTTACATTATTTACAGGATTTTAGGTGTGAGCTTAGAGAGAGACAAGAGTTAGGATATTCTTTTGAGAGCAACATGAAAACAGAAGCAGTTTTAATGGAGAGGTGGGTGGTTATTGAGAGTTCTGGGGGTTCTGGTGATCAGGGCCAAGGTCTCCATAAAGTCTGGCTGAGGGTCCCGCTCTGGGACGAGCTCTCTTTGCTCCCCGGCCTCTCCGCTCCCATCTCCAGCCCGCTTTGCTTCTGAGGCTGCTGGGGAATCATGGGGAAGCTCTGCTGGGCTGAGAATCTGCGCGGCCAAGCCGAGGTGCTCGCCCCTGAGGCCTGCTTCTGCTGACTGGACCTGGACCTCAGCCTCAGCATCTGGAGCAGGGACTTGGTGTGGGTCATGGAGATGGAGGTTTTGATGCGGGCGTCTGCGGAGTGGCTGTGTGAGCGTGGGAAGCGGGCAGAGAAGGTGGCATCCAGGACCGGTCCAAGCCAGAGGCCTTTCCCTTCGGGCCCCAGGAACTGCGACGCCATCTGCAGGCAGCTGGAGAACCCGTCCTGGAAGGAGTATTTCTGCCCTCCCATCTTTTCCCTGCGTTCTTTTGCGTTTCTTTGCAGGAAGAGAACAGTGTGCTCCAGAATCTCAGCTTTCTCCGCCTTCTGCTGCGTCCCTCCCTGCAGCAATGACAGTTAAATAGACTTAATAATAAGCACTGCAGAAAACATCATCTTTCTTGTGTTGCATACAGAAACTAAACACTTTAAATCTTATTTACTTGTTGAGGCTCCTGCAGCAGCATGGTCCTCAGACGCTCCAGACTGCGATTCATTCTCTCCCTTCGACGTTTCTCCACCTGAGATTTCATCAGCTGGAAGCAATAACAGGGTTGACCCAAGTTTGGGGATCTCATTTAAACATTCTGACATTTAGTTCTCTGTAAATAAAACCAAAACTGTTAGTATTGCTGCATAAGCTGCATGCATTCTCAGTGGTACCTTTCTCTTCCTTGTTGCATCGTCAGTTTCTTGCAGCAGCTTCATTATCCTGGACTTCCCAAAGTTCTGTTCTAATCCAGGAAAAGCTGCTTCCTGCCCAGTCTGTGACTGATCAGGTACTGAGCTTCAGGCCTCTTGCTTCTGCTTTTACCACCTCCCAGAAGGCTCCTCCCTCCCCTGCAGGTTCCTTCTTCCTCCAGCCCCCTTATCCGCCCCCAGATCCGCCCCCTGCCCCACACCCACCAACTCCTCATCAGTCAAGTTACATTGCAGTTCCTCACAATGACTTGTGAAAGTAAGCAAATCCTGTAGATTAAAGTCCACTTTTCTAAAAGTTTTACCACAAAACACAAGAGCACAAATAAATATATGAAAACATGACAGAACAATCGAAAAAGAAAAGTGTAACACAAGAAATACGCTCTCAGGTTTTCAATTCTTCCCCCTTTGCAAATTATTTGTGCACTTCAGTCTGACCAAAAGCATTTTGCATCACGACAATAAAGTCGGATGGAAAAAAAACTTACATATACAATATTTAGAATTTAACAACATCATAATGTTCTTCTGCTTAATTATTTTTGTAAGATATCAGCATTTAGCAGTTATGAAGCAAGTTGAGAGTTTATTTGTGCAGAAACTCATTTTATTTAGTCATGGTTGGTCCCACTTTGTGAATTTGTGTACCTGAAACATCCTTTAATGACCATCTCTTCATTAAATCAAAGCTAAAAATTTTCAAAATGCATCTGCTTTTCAATTTTGCAAACAGTTAAAATAAAAATAAGCATCATTCTCATTCTGACAGTTTGTGACAAACAACTTCAGGTTCTGATAGTTTCCTTTGTGGTTTCAGCAGCAGAAGAAAAAAAAACCTCACTTCATTTCCATCAATGGGTTTTGAAGTGTTGTAAACTATTGAACATTAAGTATGACTTTAAATCTGAAATTATTTGTGTAAATTATTCTGTATATAAATGGTGTAATTAATGAGTTTACAACACTTTAGCACCGGCTTAGCGTTGGTGCAACCTCAAAATTAAACACATTTTATTGGAGTTTTGTGTTTCAGATCAACAAAACATTTTTTGTAAAGATTAAGTGAAATTACATATAGTTTCAATTTGCAAAAGATTGAAGATTTGAAGATATATGAATAGTGTGGCTTGCATTTTCAGTCCTCCTCTCATTCTTTATCAATGTGTTGTTAAGCCACCTTTTACTGTTACAGCTGCAAACCTTTGGCCAGTTTTGCATATTTGGAGACTGAAATTGCAAAAAAAAAAAAAAAAAAAAAAAAACTGAAAACCCCCCCAATTGAACTTTGACTAGGACATTTTAACACATGAATATGCTTTCATCTATTTTAGCTCTGGCTGTATGTTGTTTTCCTGCTGCATGAAAATCTTCAATGTTTTGCAACTTCTAACCGATTTTTTTTCCATATATTAATTTATCTAATCCATTAATTCTCCACCAGCTTCTCAGTTCCTGCTAAAGAAAAGAATCCCCTCAGCACCCTGATGCCACCACCATCGCTATGGCTAGAAACTGCGAATCAAATCACCATTTGTATGTCTTCTTTCTTATTTTACTTCTGAAAGTGAATAGCTGTCCTGGATTTCATTTTGGCGAATCAGCGACAAGTGGGTACACTTTTTTAAATAACTTGTTAAATAATTTGAAAAAAACACAATAGTCTCCGTTCCACTCATGGCCGTAGCTCATGTCTGAATATGTAACAGTAGCCTGATTTTTTTTCCTTTGGCTTCTCAGAGTGTTTCATCTTTTCACTTCTTTCTGTCCGCGAACCTCCGGCGAGTGCCGACGCGTCTCCTTTCACGCCTTTTGCGTTTCCGCACGCAGGTTGTAAATGCGGGTTTTGCATTCGCGCCTCCTTGTCACTGGGGTGCACGCGTGCCATTTGCGCCTACTGTCTCGTGCTGGCGCGCCGCTATTGTTTGAAGTTCGCCTTTGATGATGCGGAGGATCGCCGTGAGAAACACAGAGGAGGTGATTATGCACGCGTGACTCCTTTTTTAAATTCATCATTTGAAGCCCCCCTTCCTTCCCTAACCGGTGAGCCTGGCACTTCTTTGCAGATGCAGATTGACGTTCAAGCACGTGGAGTCCGACACATGGTAATCATACGCGTCACTACGCACTGTTACCCAATTTCTAGTTTAATCCTGCGTTTAATAAACTTACTGTTGTATGAAAGTAAGATTTGATATTATGTATGTTCCAAAGATAATAGAGACCCAAAATAAAACTTGTAAATACTAATATTACAATTAATCTAACTCCCCATTGAGATTAATAAAGTATTTTTCAACTTGAATTGAATATTATAGACTGTATCTCTGTTCTTTGGCTCTGGTGACGTTTATTAGACAGTGAATTGACAGGTTGGGAGTACCGGGTACAACGTCTCGTAGGTGAATATAAAAAGGACCAAATTTAGACAAAAAACTCCCGAAATTTTGAGTTAATTTCAGAAATTTTCTTTAAAAAAAAACATGAACATTTCTGAGTTTGAAATGTCAAAAATTTGCGTGGGGAAAAAAAAACCCTGATTAATCTCAAAATTTTAAAAGTCGAACATTTTCGACTTTTCGCAATCTGCTACCACCGACTGGAGGTTTGAGACGACAGAGCAGACACACAAAACAAATGAACTGACGCAGGATTATTTTCGATGTTCATTAAAGAAAAAAGTTAATACCAGAAGAGGGAGAAGGATTAGTTGATTCCCTCCTGCAGGAACCAAAAGGAACGCCAGGCCAGAGGTGGTTTCTACGGAGAGAAAAATGACTGAGAGCAAACAAAAAGTTAACAGATGAAATAAAAGCAAATAATGCGACATGGAGAGTAGCAGAAGAAGAAAGTGAGGAAAAGTGGTCAGTTTGTCTTCCAGTAGCTTAAGCTTATGGCAGCATAATGTCTTATAAGCTTTGTCAAAAACTAAAGTTTCAAAATGAAATTAATTAGCTGGTCAGGATCACTCTGTAAACTTATATAAAAGCAAAACTTCTGGTAATTTGTGGTGCGTCAATCAGCACAATGCCAAAGTGGAAAGACCTTAGCAATAGACATTCAGACAAAAACTTGCTGCAGCTTATCAGCAAAACACTTCAAACTGATCAAATGTCCACCATCCTAGATAGAAATATTATTCATAATAAAGCACCTGGAGTGAACCTGCTAGCAAATATACCCAAGGTCAGACTGTGCAATGTCAAAAAAATGATAAAGCAGACATTGTTTACAGAAATCAAAGCATTTTAGCACAAACACCTCATGTGAAGCTACAAGCTCAAAACGTCATGCGTCAGGATCTGCACATAACACATGCCCTATAGCTTCCTTTTATTTAGTTTTATGGACTTAAAGTTTTGTTTAAGAAATAATTTGACTTTTTTTCCCTTTCTATTCAGCCATACTGTCTTATCCAAACTGAATAAAACAGTACATCCAAAGTTCTCAGGATTAATCAAACTTCTTTAACAGATTGCCATAAGGTGTGACTGCTTGGAAGTAAAATTCATATTGTTCTAAGGCTTTTTGCTCTTGTGAAAATGTGCCTCCATGTCCTCTGAGGTATCTTTTTCTAATCCGACCACAAGGTCTGCACAAAGGACGAGTGGCTCAGCAGCTGCTTGTGAATACAGAGTCTTTATTGTAAAAGAGGTAGAGAGAATACAGGTGTTTCACTGTACAGAAAAAAGACAGCACTGTTTTTACTCAGTCAAATCAATAATATGGACTCAGACACGCCTCATTCACTTACAGGGACAGGCCAGTAAAAAAGAGAAAAGGAGGAACGAAACAACACGAAACAGAGAAACAAACACACAAATCTTTGGATTTTTCTCTATTGCCCTCTCATTCACTAAATGCACTCCCTTTCTGAGCTGTTAGAACCAAAACACTTGTTAAACTAATAATACAAGCAATAATAATATTAATAAAAATGATATAGTGTGCTAAAAACAAAAGATAATGCGATCCCACCTCTCACATTTTCCCCACCACAAATACATTTTAGTAACAAGAGGAAAACAAACCCTACGAGCCCCGATGATAAAACCCAAACCTGCATGCACTCAACACACACTCACTCTACCGTCTGTGCACTCAGCTAATCATACAAACATAATGATGACCTACGCTGGGCGGCTTTCCAAACAAAACAACGGACATTTAAAATAACCAAACATTATACAAAAACAACTGCAGCCAAGTGGGAAGGGTGATATCATTCTGTCTGTCTTTTCCCTCGTCAATCTTTCTGTCGTTCTGTGCCGGCGGGGCGGGGCGGGGCCATCAGTCGGAGTTATCCGAGTGGTCGGTGCGGGGCGAAGTGCCGGAGGGGGGCGAGGTCCGACCCTGCCAGTTTCCGTTAGCCTGACGGGTCCAAAGAGACAAATCAACATCAACAAACCGCATTGTGCAACAAAAATGCAGTACACCGAAAATCAATCTATGAATTGATTTTATACATTGATATAATCTATTTTTTCCTCCATTTCTTGTTGGGTTCAAAGCTCCCACCTCATAAAAAAGGAACCTGCAACATTTTTTTACTCTCTGGCCAATTAGTTTTATTAAGTGTTTGATTATAGAAAGAAAATAAAATTCTGCAGGTCGGACTTTTCAAACATTGTATTTAGAAACTGGTATCGGTTAATAAACCCTGATTGGTCTAACTGGCCTCTGCACATTAATGCACGTCTTTGGTGTGAAGGACTTTGGATAATGTCAACATCTGCCATTTTCTTTTCTTTTCTTCTTTTTGTGGCACTAAGCAAAAGGTAATGTTGTAAAATGAAAAGATCTGACAATATTTAGAAGGAAAGTATGAAAAAAAAAGTATGAACAAGCTTTTAAATCAATGTCACTAAGAAGAAAATATTGGTTTTCCGGTGCTTTGGCAGTGAAATAAGAAAAGTGATGCTAGGCAAACCCTCAGCTCGGATTAGCAACAAGTTTACGTGTTTTTTGTCAAGTAAAATTATGTAAAATAGATTAGTGTGTTAATAAACTTAATTTTAACTGTTTTTTTGCCAAAACTCATACCCCTTATCGTATTCCAACAGCTTTCTTATGATAGAGTAATCTCCAAAGGCTGAGACGTTAAACTTTAAAAACAGGCTATAAGCATGATGTCACATGTCACTTCCTGTTTTCTTTTATCACAGCTGCCTACCACACACAGTTAAATATTTCTCAATCAATGACAAGAATGTTCTGATAACAGAATTATGATTTTATGACTGTGTTTACACCAATAAAGATTTTCATGAGTTACTGGAAGAGTGATCAGAAAGTCTACTGTTTTTGTTTGAATCAGGTGCTTTCAAACCTGAGGTGTTTAGTCAGTTTAAAACAAACTCTGGCTGCTTTCTCAGAACTACTACTCATATGACTTTACCTGAAACAAAACCCAGAAACAATTATGTTTCCATAGGAACTATAGGCATGGAAACAGCCGCAAAGTGTCAGATTTGACAAGATCTTCTTGAAAATATTTGCAAATATTAAATATCCTTATGCCCTCCATGTCTAATTCTGATCCCAAAACTCAACAGAAAATTGTATTTCTCCCCTTTTTCGTCTAACTGTATGAAGCAGCAGCTCACATATGCATGTCTGTTCAGTAATGTATCTTTATCGCCCTCTTGTGGCGGGTTGGTGGACAACAACATCGATCTGAGTAACAACATGAAGCTTCGCCTTGAGAGACTTCACTGGTTTTGATCTTTAAATGATTGACTAGCAAATCACGAAATAAAGACACGATCTGCAGCACCTGCATCTGGTAGGCGGACTGCTCGCCGTTCACAGATGGAACCCCAAGGAACATGTCCGCTGAGCCCGACAGGGAGAACGACCCCGACCCTGAAAACGAGGAAAAAATCTTTAGTTTTCATCCACAGCATTACATCTCTGTTGATTTTTTTTCTGAGTAGGAGGCTAAATAGACTCCAGGGTTCCAGCGGGAGCCTTCGTCGCCTCGTACCTGTGGAGTTTGGAGTGTGAGGAGAATCGTCTCCCTGTCTGGCTCCTAAAGCCGTCTTCATGGCGTACAGGTTGGCCTCCTCTTGGAACTTACCGATGTTTTTCTTGTAGCGGATTCGTTTGTTGCCGAACCAGTTGGAGACCTGGGTAAAATGATTGAAAAAATTACAACCAAATTATAGTTTTCTTACAAATACAAATGCAAAACATGTGGTTCCAGCTATGAGTGTTGAGTAACAGATTTGGTGATCATTTCAATTCAACTCCTGCCAGAACGTCACACAGCTCTACTGGTTTATTTACACATGAAGACTTTAGCAACCTGCCGAATAACAGACGTTTGTGATTTATGGCAAAAAAAACCCCAAAAAAACACAGAAATTAGCATTTTGTATCAGCAGCATCTTTATAATCTCATGAAAACCAAAGAAATAAAGAATCATCCCTGTATTTCATCTCAATGTATGAATAGAATCCTGTTTGAAAGACCTCACTACAGGAAAGGGATGTGCAACATCTGACAAGCAAATCTTGCTTTTTTACCCATCTTCAATATAATTTCCTGTTAAGTTTGGAAAATTCAGACAGTTATTAGAAATTTATAACACAGATTTATTCTCCAAATAAAGAAAATATGTAGTTCAGCAGACTCTTATGTGAACGTTCACTTTACTTAAGGTGTTTAAGATAAAAGAAAGGAGAAAGGTCAGAAACACATCAGCTCATCTCAACATTTATCACCTCAGTCTTTCTGTTCCAAATGTCTGACTTTAAATATAAAAGTTACTAATTTCTGACTATAAAATGTCTGAGAAAATTTTGGTTTAACATCATAAATTTAAGCCTTTAATAATAGAAAATGTTGATTTGTATCTTGTAAATATGCAACTTTTCAACATTAAAGAATATCCAATTTTTTCTTGTAAATATGCGAAATCATCTCAGTATTTCAGGTTTTTCTGGTGTAAATTTACTCTCCAATTTTTAAAAACATATTTGACCTAATTTTCCGTCACATCCTGCCAGCTCGTCTCTTTCTATGCGGACAACAGCTGACCTGAGAGACGGTGATTCCACACTGTTTGGCAAGTTCCTCTTTGGCTTCTTCGCTGGGGTAAGGGTTGGACAGGTGGGAGTAGAAATACTCGTTGAGGACCTCTGTGGCCTGTTTGCTGAAGTTGCGCCTCTTACGCCTGAGGAGAGAGAAACATGGTGAGCGCTAAGGGAATAAAAACTGAAGAAAATGAAAAATAAAAATCTAACAGGGCAAATAACTATTCAAGCCATCTTTGACTGTTTTTTGATCTTAGACCAAATCAAACCTGGATTATTCTCATTTCTTTCATGTACTCAAAGTTTAACTTCTAGGATTTCTACACATTTTTCATGGAAAAACACAAATTTTATACAAAAGCTCACAATAAATGCATGGAATATATCAGAAAAGGAGAGAGATACAACAAAATGGTATATCCTTCCAAATTTGGAAAACATTTAAATTTCAAATTTGCAAAGCTTTCATAAAGCTTTTAAGTTAGACTTGGAAACTCTTCTAGTATCTAGATATTGTATCATCTAAGCCACAATGAGAATCGGTCAGAGCAAAGTTAGGTGCAGTGAGGTGAGACCACTATGAAAGATCACAGCAACATCTGCCTGCTTCTACATTAAATATAAAGAAATTATGGAGAATCAGGACCGTCGTACGGTGGACACCGAAAGAAAAATGGCCACAAACCGCTAACCTGGCATCCAGGAAGCGGGACCTCAGGATCATGACGGCCTCACACGTGCTCTGCTTGAGTTGGGTCTGGATGGAGCTGAACTTGCGGTGGATGATGGCCACCATGCGCTCGATCTCCCGCGGAGTCACGGGCCGCGTGCGCGACTGCTCCCTCAGCAGGTTCATGACGTGAGTGGTGAATTCAGTGCATGCCTGAGTAAAGTTGACATATGAGAGAAACAAAAGGAGGGGATTAAATCTATACTGGAGTTCTCAACAATGTATCTGTATTGATTTTGAGGGAAAGGAAACCCTGAAAAGCTTTTTAAAACAACAAGGAGTTCTGAGGAAAGCTTTATTAAATAACTTGACATATGCAAAAGACTAAAATACAATATTAAACAGCTGTGGAAATCTATTTTAGAAAGTTAACATTGCTAAATGTCGTGTCAAATGGATTCCACTCAGCTGTGGAACTCATAATTACAAGAGTAAAAACATCTCCCCCCCGTCCACCCACGCTAAAGAGGTATTTTCTGTGAATGCGTGGCCTAACATGCCAAAGGATTTACACTCCTGGAGGGCAGCGTCAGAACAGGCAAGCGTGTACAGGCAATGTCAGCGACACGGTACCTGCTCATACTTCTCCAGCTCAGTGTGGTAGATACTGCGAATCTGGCTCAACTTGCTTTTGTAGTCGGAGTGCTCAAGCGAGCTGTCGGGCGACATCCCTCCTGAGCTGGTGGCGGCGGACACGGCGGCGGCGGCCCCGCCTCCTTTCTCCGGCCCGGCGACGCCCTCCGCCAGCAGCATGTTGTCCAAACGCACCAGCTGAGGATCCTGAGGTTCCTCCTCCTGAGTGTTCCTCATAGACAGGCCTACCGGTTAGAACATGTTTGTGTTTTAACTCCCTCTAAAATCAAACATTTCATGGCACACTCGTAGTAAAAGAAAATGTGTCCAAACACAGAACCTTGTGGTACTCCACCAGTAACCCTGGAACATATACAGACTGAAATCTGTTGGACCAATCAGATCTAAACCTCACTTGATTAGCGACTATTTTCTCCTGGAAACATCAAGAAAAGGTTTCTTAAGGAAAAGTTAAGAGTCTTTAAAGTCTGTGATATGTCTCCACTTACTAAGGATAGCTTAATCATGCCTAAATTTGGGGCAGTAATCTAAAGGAACACTTCTGAATAATTTGGTTGGGATGGGGTCCAACATGCAAGACAAAGGTTTTCATCTAACAAAGTCTCTGCAATAAACTGCAAGAGGAGTGATTTGATTTGGCCTCCTGAAGACTGAAACAGTCATGAGAAATATATTGTTTGCATTTGTTAAATATGCAACTCAATGTGCAGAAGCAAAACTGAATATTTAGGATAAAAACTAGACTAAACAATTTATGCACATTTACTTGAAGTTTGTTGGATTCCAATGAATTCCCAGCCACTGCCACACTCTTTCCAGGCTGCTTTTATTAGCTTTTAATATCTAATTACAAACATTTAATATCAATATATAAAACAGATTGTAAATGAAATGTTCTAAAGCAGGGAACAAAACTTCAAATACCGCTGCTTCTTTTAGTACAACATAGCTTTACTTACATGACTCAAGTCATCTTTTATGCAACTTGGTGTTTATTTTATAAGCTCTGCTCAATTTCACAGCAATTTAAACAAAAGAAACAGTTTAAGGCTGGTTAACTTCACTACTTCTTTGAATTAAATTTTATATTAATCGATTTATTTATATTCAGAATTAATATTATACTACAGGAATAGAAATATTGCCTAGAAACACAGCTGTTTATTCATTCACCCTTCTCCCCCTTACCTATTCAGACAAGGAAGAAAAGAACTAAAAAACATAAGCCAAACTTTTCCGTTCTGTTCATATCTGCATCTGTACCTGCTCTTATACTTCACACGATCAGCTCACTCAGAAAGCAACAAACAACAACTCAAAGATAAAACACCATCCTGTTTAGAGAGCTCATAACCATCAGTGTTCGCAATATCACAATCACAAAGGACTGTTTGGAGGCAATAACATTTCAGATGTCATCCATTAAAATCCTGTACACTAATAACATATTTCACCACCAGGATAGACTTTATTTCAACAGCTGATGTAGATTTGAATGACCAAGTTAAAGACAGCTCCAGGAAAATGCCAGGCACAACGCAGGTTATGTTTAATCAATATCACTGCAATATGTAACAGTAATATCACTATATCGTGTTTTATGTTGGTTAAACCACTTTGCAGTTTGTTCTCTTTGTACAAACAGCTGCAGTCTAGCCATAATTGCCTGCTTGGAAATGGGTTTATAACAAAAAAAAAAAAAAAAAAAAAAAAAACTCTCCCACAAAAGTTCATTGCTACTTATTTTGGTCTGATAAGGGCTACAATTCTCAGATATTTCTAAAGAGTCAACTGACTGAAACGGTGCAACCCAATATTATGTTCCTGCTCTTTCAAATAAGCATTTCTTTAGTTTTAATGGAGTTGATTGTTTTTTTCATAATTTGACTGCCACTGATCTATTGATAGTGGAGCAAAAAAAATATATAAATCTGCAAAATATTTCCCTAAAGACAAGCACTGAGTGACTGTTGTAAGCAGGTATGGTGCAGGTGTTTACTCACAAATCTAAACATCAATAAAGTGAAATCAAAACCAATAAATTATGCTGATTTGTTTCAGTGCTCTATTTTTTATTATTTAGGAATGAACCTGCCCCTTAATACGTCCTGTCACATCTAACAATTGCTCCCACAATTATGCATTACACAAACAGCAACTTGGTAACTTAATTTCCATCAGCATTTTATTAAAAAAGAACAAATATTGAAGCTACTCAAAATGGACATATTTTCAGAACTATGCTGCTTTCTGATAACTATAGGAAAGAGAGCAGCTTTATTTGGCAACATGACGAAATTAAAGATCTGATCATTTGAGCAAATGTGAGAATTAACAGATGTAAACAAGGTGGTAAACCCCGAGGTGGAAAAGCTGCACAATAATCAATATGCTAACTGACACAATATCTATATTTCCTTCAATCTATTACTGACTACTGAGCTTATTTGTTTCAGTGCTATGGTTAAGAGTAGGTTATAAGTTAAACAATGTGACTAAAACAACAGCTAGACGGAGAGCGTTTATTGCAACTACTGACACAAATCTAAATAAATAAGGGCAACTTTTGTCTTTTTCCTCACACAAGCGTTGTATTTTGATCATATTATTGGCTTGTGATGACACCATGTCAACGAGGACTGCTGATGGCTCCAGTTGCACAGCACCACAGATCAACATCATGTTCTTGGTGACAGACAACATTATTAACCCTCTGTGTGTAAATACGATTATTTACCCGTTTTTTCCTTGATCTCGCAAAGAACGCTGAACAATGCGGGCTTCATTCGGTGACAGTTTAGTGCGTGTTTCCTGTGGGACACGAAGGAAACATCATGACTTGTTGGAAGTAGAGAGAGCAATAAAAAATGCTGACAGCATGAAAACCGAGCGAAAAATAAATGAAAGTTCTACAGTGACTACGTTTAGCAAGTTAGCAGCACCGTTAGCTTTAAGATAGCTTTAAGATACCTGAAACAGACAAGAAAATATATAAATGTAACCTCACTGAACATTGTAGCCAATATGTCACCCCCGTTTTGATGTTGTGTGGTAAAATGTAACGCATTCTTGTAAAGAAATGCATTTTCTTTACGTTAAAGTTGTTAGCTGCTTCGCTTAGCTTTAGCAAGTTAGCCTCGATTAGCGCAGGGTAAACGCCGAAGTTGGCGTATGATTCGGCACAACAGTTAATGCCTTTAATTATCATGAATACAGTTCATCCTATCTATCTTAAATCTTATCAGACTTGGAGTAAGTTTTTTATCTGAACTAACCACGGGTTATCCCAAACACCATCTTATTAATAAAAAAAAAAAATCTACCATGTGGACCACCTTAAGACATAATACAACTTAAAATGTACGGTAACTAAACAAGTTAAACCTTGACTGATTTAGTCTACATTAATTAAAGAGTCTTTCAAATACAGCTAAAGCTCACTGAAACAATTGCTTTCCAAGTAAAAACAAAAATCAGCAATCAATTATTCATTTATGAAAGCACAGATTTTTTTTTAACACGTCATTAACTTTGTTTTGATTAGGTTAAACCAGTTTAAGTAGTGTGCTCTTTAAATGGACTTGCAAGTAATCTGGTCTAAATGCCAAGCAAAACATTTGAGCAACTGTTTTGCAATTGAATAAGTTCAATTAATACGTCACAAGATACACAAAGACTTTTAAATCATAGTGGAAAAACAAATTTTTAAACAGAATTGTTCCAAAGCCCCACTTATGAAACGGAAGCCAACTTCAGTCTCGAGAAGGCTAACAATGGCTGAGATCAACAATCGCTGTTTGAAGGAAATGTGTTTTAAAACTGACATCTAATAACGAAAAGTCTCATTTTACTCCGACATCATACGAGCGCGAGCATATCATAACAAAAGCAGCTTTAATTTTATGAGAAGGCTAATTGTTTAGCTGCTGGCTAATCAATCTAAACAATAGAGTGAAGTTCAGGAAAGTTTCCCGAAGCGTCACAGAGCCAAAACAAAACGCAGCCACGGTGTCGGTAACTTTCTCAATCAAACATTCGAAGCTGTCACTAACTTTGCTTGTGCCTCGTCCAAACTTTGGTCGGTGATGGTCATTATTTGCTGCAGTATGTCACCAATATCTCTGCGGGTTTCATGTCCGTTTTCTGTGCCCTCGAGGCCCGACTCGCCTCCGTCCGACCGGTGCTGGGAGGGTTGATGAACCGAGTTGAGCGCATGCATCCCGGGGTGGCCGCTCACGCCGAGTCCCCGGCCGTTGGATGGCCCATTGCCAGTCAGAGGCTGCTGTTGCAACATCTTTGGCGACGCACAGTGGCGACGACTTGCTGCCCGACTGTGCTCTCACAAGCAACACAGCACTACACGACCCGAGGCGTCTCACAGAGCAGGGTCCCCTAGCGACTGACAACCAGAAGTGCAAACCAGGCAAATGTGTGGAGCCCAGAGAGTGCACGGGGAAAATATAAATGTAGACAAAATATTTATATTTTTGGAAATGCGTATTATTATCATAACAAGCTCTTTGCATCAGAACACCATATGCATGAACCTGTTTCAGTAATCAATGTGACTACAGATAAATGCATGCATGAATTTCTCTAGATCTTGCTGAGACGTTAGTCCTTTAATCCTGGAAATGTTCTTTAAGTAATAGAAGGCCGACTGTTACTGTGGCTCTGAAGGTTCAGGTCAGAGTCCATCACTACGCCTAAATGTCTGGCTTAATTGCTGGTTTCCAGCTGTAAATGAAGCTCTAGATCATTCCTCTATAGTTCCAAAGATAATAATTTTGGTTTTCTTTCTGTTCAGCTGGAAAAAGTAACGGCACATCCACCTGGTAACATTGTGTGTATTGTCCGTGTAGTTATGATAGATAATTTTATTTCCTGTTATAACCTGAGCTAGTTGAGCGTATAGATATTAAATAAAAGGGGTCCTACCTTGGGGAACCCCATATGTGACTTCTATCCACTTTGATGAGAAGTTACCTATTGAAACAAAGAAATCCCCGTTCCTTAAGCAAGATTCAAACCAGTTGAGCATTGGACCGGAGTCGAGTTGAGTACCGACCCAAATCTTGGTACTTTTTACTTTTTGTTTTGAGAGAGGGCAGGGAGGAATTTGCAAACGAGCAGAGAGGTTTTGGGCGTGAGGAGAAAGGTTTGAGAGAACACATTAAATATTTGAAAGAGAGCAGAAGTTTTGAGTATACAAGCATTACAAGTTTTGACAACAAAGCCATAAAATCCTGCTTTCACACTGAAAATGTGTGCTCTGCTTAAGGAAGAAAAATTCTGCCCATATGCAATCACATAACTCCTGGTTCTGACTATGCCAAACAGACTTCTTTAAAGAAGTTGTTGTCAATGCTCCAGAATAGGCAATTTCTATTATTTGTGTTTCTTTTTCTTAGCTTCCTTTGTCTTATGATTTTGTGACGATACAATTGGATCCCATTGCTGAACAAACATTAAAAGTTATCCATATAAGGCTCCATCCTTAATTACTACTGTGAACGGAGTGATGCTGCATGACTTCTATGTTCTTCTGCACATGTATGTCACCTTGGGGTTGCAAACCCCAAGGTGACATACATGTCAGTTAAACTGACATGTATGTCAGTTTAACTGATCAGTTTAAGATCAGTTTAAGGTCAGTTTAACTGATTAAGATCAGTTTAACTGATCTTAAACTGGTAGTTTAAGATCAGTTTAAGAGCATGCTGATCTTAAACTATCAGCATGCTCATAGTTTAAGATCAGGTCGCAGACTCCTCTGTTTCAGAGTACACCTGAAGCAAGTGCATGACAGGAGCTATTTAGTTTGTTTTGGAGAAGTGGTTCATGACAATCAGACGAGGCAAATGTGGGGCATGTAAATAGGGGTGGGCTGAGTACTACTAAATGTGATTGCGGTCACATTTAGTAGTACGAACAACCACAAAAAAATTAAAATTTTAACCACAAATTGGAATTGAGCATCAAGACCTGCTGTGTGAATGCAGCCTTAGATAAACAGCTTAAATTCAACAGAGAAGTCTGTCAATTCTCAATAAGCGTTCCTACTTTTCTGCTGTCTGACTTCTGTTTGCAAAGAGACAAGAAGCCTGCAGACTCCTGATGCTGCTGTATTTCAGTGAACACTAACATACAGAAAAACTGGATATTTAAAATATATTATTATAAGTTCACAAATAAGATGATTACTAAATATTTAAATGTAATAATCACATTGGGTCCAGATAATTTCAGTTTGGGATACTTTACTCTAAACAATTACTGAGGTCATTGACCTCCATTTTTATTTGTCATTCTGGCACTTGTGGAGCTCCGTACCAGTGCAGAACAGCATGTGACAAATATGACAACAGCATTTTTTTATCTGATGGATAAATTTTGCTGAGACCACAGCAACAAGTTTCATAGAGCAGAAGTGTTTGTGTGACTGAGTAGAAGAATGCTTAAACAAGTGAAAAAGAAAAGACAGGATCAAGTAAAATTTAACTCAATAACCTGGAAGCTGCTTGCTTTCTTGTTAAAGTAAAGACTGAAATCTTGACTATGAATGGATGAAGCCTAATTGGTCTTCTGTGAAACAACAATCTGACTTAAGACGGCTCGTTTCTCTACTTCTCGTTTTAGCTTCAAGTCAACAGGATGTGAGCTAAAACCACAACAGTGAAGCGCAAAAGAGCTGTGCATGTTTCAACAAGTTGCAATGGGACCTGACACATTCAAATGCATAGCAGCTTAAGCAGCAGCTGCCTGCAGCTGCTCAGCATGCTCATAGTTTAAGATCAGATCGCAGACTCCTCTGTTTCAGAGTACACCTGAAGCAAGTGCATGACAGGAGCTATTTAGTTTGTTTTGGAGAAGTGGTTCATGACAATCAGACGAGGCAAATGTGGGGCATGTAAATAGGGGTGGGCTGAG
>CAEGAE010048915.1:0-16424 GCA_903067095.1 Girardinus metallicus
TCTCAGACTGGTTTCTTGAACACAACAATGAGTTCACTGAACTCCAATGGCCTCCACAGTCACCAGATCTCAATCCAATAGAGCATCTTTGGGATGTGGTGGAACGAGAGATTCACATCATGGATGTGCAGCCGACAAATCTGGAGCAAGTGCGTGATGCTATCATGACAATATGGACCAGATTCTCAGAGGAACGTTTCCAGTACCTTGTTGAATCTATGACACAAAGGATTACGGCAGTTCTGGAGGTACCTAATAAAGTGGCCAGTGAGTGTATGTAGTTATAGTGGTAGTCTATTTTGGGATTGAGCAATTAACTCAGAAATCTGAGTACGTGCACACATGTCTATAAGCTTTCACTGTGTTGGGAAAGGCATTTTTGGGTGAAGCTTGAAGGTTGTAATTTTTTTTTCTTTTTTCTGTTTTCAGCATTACTTTCATTTGAGCGCTGACTTGGCTGATTCTGATATCTACCTTTACAATAAGCCTGGAGGCCAGGGAACAGGAGGCAAAGGTAACAACATTCTAAGTCTTAACTTACAGTATCATCATGAGTGTAGTTTTTGTCTTTCTCTGTATTATCCAAAGTCTAAAAAACTTTGGATAGTAAAAACTAAAATAAATAAATAATAAAAAAATAAATAAAACTAAAATAGCATTTACCAGAAGAAACACTATTAACACAGTGGTGTTAATAATATGGTTGATTAGTATGTGGAGCCTCATTTTATATTTCAGAACTGTAAATAGCAGCAGACCATATTCAGCCTGCTTTTTGCTTAGGGATGGTAGGACCAGATGGCATCTTTGAAATGTGTAATGGGAACAAAGCATGTGGGACACGCGCCCTTGAGTGAACTCCAGTGAACATAATTATTTGATTATTTTCTTCTGCTGTTAATGTCAGACAAGTGCGGTATATACAATCTTGCTGTTCACTGGAATATAAAATTCCATCAGTTGGATGAAATAAGTCTCTGCTGGGTTGTTTCCCCACCCTTGTGAAAAATAAATAATCTAAAATGTTAGCATACTTTAAGCCAGATTAATAATCAGTATACTCGAAGTATACTGATTATTAACTTATTTTAAATAAGTTAAGGATTATTTAACTTGAAGGATGTTATTTTGGAACAACTAATTTTGTGCTTAATGTACATTTGCATTATTAATATTTAACATATTGGGTGGAGTAGCCTGTCAGCTAATAAGCAGTTTTCCCTTGGGGATCAATAAAGTACATTTTATTCTATTCTTATTCTATTCCATAAACATTCCAGTTCTGTTCCTGAAATATGTTTTTTTATTGTTGATTGTGCGTACATTATACGTATTTATTATTAAAGGAATTAATAATGCCATTTTTCTGTCTTGTCTTTCAGGTATTGCCTGCATTGCTCTTTCATTTGTAGATGCTCAAGGTTGCCCCTTTAGGGTTGCAGCTCATGACTGCCCCTCTATTCTAAAATATGAGCCCTGCTCCATCCCTCTTCAGCCAGAACATTTTGAGGAGCTGACAACTGTGATTAAAGTAGAAGCCATCAACATAAACCAAAGTTCAGGTAATAGACACACAGATTGGCTTATGTTAGGATAGAGCTCTGGGATGTCATTGTTTTTTTTCCCTAAACTTTATTTGGTTTTTAACAAATTGTACAGACATATGACTCTCATTACATTGTACATATAAACAACGTTCTTTATAATATAAAGGTATGAACTAGACGAGCAGCCTCCATTCACACCAAGGTAACATAAAAAACAAATATATATATATACACATATGCAGGGACGGCTGGTATAAGTGGGCTACTAGGGCTAAGCCCTCCCTGACTTTTACAATAAAGTTGTTAAAATAAACAACTTAAAATGAAATACCTAAAAATAAATACATTTTAGAAATAATGCATCACATTTTGTTAAATTTTCAACAAACCTGGTGTCAAACCGCCGAAGGGCTAACTTCAGACAGCCCCATTCAACCTAACTGTCTGACACGGCTCAGAATGATTGGCAGGTGTCTAGCCACGCCCCCTCGGTTTGCGGCTCATTGGGGCTAGTTTTGGTCAGCCCAGGACCAGCCCGCGGCCACTGGATTCATCCAATCAGGATGGACTTTCCTTGAGCTCGAGTGTGTGTGGGCGTGGTTTGGCGTAGACTGGAAGGAGCGATGGCGAGCAATATTAGCATAAAAGAGGTGGATTATGTAGCCTTTTTTCATCCCATGTTGGCGTGAGTTTCTCTTTAAATAAGGTAGGCCTCATTTAAAAACATATCGTATCTTGTTTCAGTGTGATTGTGTGGAAGCACATTGCTACAGAAGTGCATTACTATCAAGCAGGAAAAAAAAATTTCAGCACTGTCACATTATAACGTGATACGTATCACGGACTCTGAATTTATACATATATATATATATACACACACACAGGGGCGCAACTACATACTTTCAGAGGTGTATGCGAACATGTCATCCCCCCCCACCCCACTATGACATAAACTTGTACAACTCGTCTTTAATTAAAGTATCAATAATAATAAATGTACATATATGTGTTCCTCTCCTGACCCATTCTGTCTGATATTAAACAACCCACTGTGCGCCAACACATTTCTTTTTAATGCCCCTATTAAACTTCACTGTAATTGTTTAGCCTGGAATGTGTGTCTTCCCACTACCGTCTGTATTTTTCCCAGAGGTTTTACTTCTAAGGATGGTGTAGTATCGGGTGGACACTTTAAAAAACGCGGGTTGAAAGCGGCTCACCTCGGCTGCCTAGTGTCCGTCTCTAAGCAACCGTGACAACAGCGTCAGTTCGTGGAGGTTGGGGGTGTCTTATTTAGGCCCCGCAACAACAATTTAGCTGACCTTAATATTTCCCGTGTTTTGTTTTGGTCATTATTATTACACTTATTGTTGAGATGCGTGTGATAGGAGTCAGACATTTATAGCAATACGGAATAAATCGCGTCCCGTATTGGTTCAATAAGGGGCGGAGAAAACAACCAGCTGTCATTTTAGGCTAGCTTAAGCTAATCTGAATATTTACAACTCTCTTGTTGATACACTGACATTACTGTCTTTCAACCAGTTTGAAAAGCTTTTCTTTGTCTCCAACATCTTTATCCCCCCCCTTCTTCCGTTTTCTGGCCCAGAGTTTTTTTCTGCCGCCCCCTCTTGAGCTCCTGTTGTCGAGTGCATTACTACAATTCAAATTTAAAAGAAAAAAAAAACCTCATCGCATTCTCGAAGGGACGTGTGCCCAAGCTTCCTGTATGGGAGGGGAGAGCGGGAGAGCGGCTGGCAGGAGTGGAGGGGCACCTAATCAGTGCTGGTGCTCAGTTATTGATCATTTCATACACAAGCAGATGTTAAGTACATAAAAAGCTGACTAGAAAAAAAATTCCCCACATTGTTTTTGCGCCCCCTCTAGTGCTGCGCCCCTATGCGTTGCATACAGTGCATACCCACTTTTTGCGCCATTGAGCCCACCCTTCAAATATCACTACCAGCCGGCACTACGTATATAAGTAAATAACATAAAATAACGAAAGTTACTACTGTAACTACGGTCCTATGAATCCCAGATTACCGCCAGAGGCGGTGCTTCTAGCACCGAATGATTATTCTTGCGCATGCGCAGGTCGAGTGCTAATGACAACAAAATCATCTGTGACCTGCCAGGGACCCACGTAACTCTATATAGTCACATGACAACCAGCGCTCAATCCCTCAACCTTTTTGTGAGAAGCAAGGATTCTGAGACCAAGCACTGTGGTGGTCATCTGGGATTCATAGAACCGTAGTTATTGTAGTAACTTTTGTTATATTTCATCCCTACGGACCACCAGAGGCGGTGCTTCAAGCGCTGGATGACTTATATCAACAAGGTAACGAGGAATCTGCAACAACCACTACACCACTCACCCTAATGTGATGTAGAGGTATGCTGCTCCAGAATTCCTTGAAGGGGATGAGGCGCAGCCACATTCATCCTGTAAAACTGAGCAAAGGTACTAGGTGATTTCCAGGAGGCCGCATGACTAGGGTCCAACGGCACCCCAGTCATGGCAGAACAAGGTCGACATGCCCCTTGTAGAGTGCCACTTCATTCCTGCTGGCAGTGGCCGGTCCTGCAAGGCATAAGCCTTTGCAATAAAGTCCACAACCCAGTGTGCAAGTTGCTGCTTAGAAAGTGAATGACCTTTCTGTGAGCCCGCGTAGCAAACAAAAAGGCTATTTGTCTTTTGGAAAGATGCTGTGGCATTGATATATGCTTCAAGAGCACGAACAGGCCACAGTGGTTCAAAGGAGCCTCCGGAGTCAGACCGGGCAAGATGGAGCAGCTGGATACTCCCAGCTGCCAATAAACAGGCCACAGTTGTTCAACAGGCCACAGTGGCGATTGGAACATGAAAATAAGCATCTCTGAGGTCTATGGACCAATCGCCTGGGGAAAGTGCCTGCAACATTTCCTTGGTGGTCAGCATACGAAAAGGCATGACCTTTAAGTACACATTCAGGGCCCTGAGGTCCAAGACTGACATAGGCCCCTGGTCTTCTTCGGAACCAGAAAATACAGGGAATAAAAGCCTTCTGAATCCATCAGGGGGTCCACAGGCACTACAGCTGCCTGGGCCAGCAATATGCAGATTTCTTGTTTCAGTGCCTGTGCCTTCACCGGGTCGTGGATCACAGTCATCCTGACCCGGCCAGGGACATGTTTCCAGTGGCGGAATTGAATACGGTGCCCCCGGGACAGGGTTGACAACACCCACAAGTCCAGAGCACGACCAGCCCAGCAGCCGAGCTGTTCCAGGGTAAAATAACCGACCACCGGCCCTAAGGCATCATCTGCGGGCCTCCTGGCCCTTTGAAGGCCTGGGAGGACGCCGGCCAGACTGCGGCTCGAAAGGGGTGGGATGGCTTGTCCCCATTTTCGTTTTGAGCCCGGTTTCCCTGATCTGGAGCAGGTCTTTGGACCGATCTCTGACCCTGGGTCCCAATGAAAGAAGTAGAATGGCACGAGGATCTCCGTGAAGGACCCGTAGCCGCCCAAGTGCCAACTGGTTGGCGAACATATTTGTGAAGCTCTGCCAGCTGCTGCCTTGTTCAAGAGGCCTGAGCTGTACGATCCAAGGCGTCCAGTACTGCATCCCTACCTGTAGTCCCCCGGAACTATAAGTAGGGCCCGAAAGGTTCTCCTACAAGGCTCAGTAAGTGGCAACTGCGCCAACCAGACCTGGCGGTGAGTGTGAACCGGTGTGGAGAGTGTGTGTCCAAGCTGCCTTGTCATAAGGGCAAATGCCTGCAGAGACGCATTCAACCAGGCATTCGGTCGAGTGGTTCAGTGGAACAGATTCCAAAGGGGAGGACAGGGCTAGCATCAGATGGGAGAGAGAGTTCCCAATTTGACCCGTGCGGGCCCCAGAGTCGTCAGCCTTGCAGAGAAGGTCATCAGTAATACAGCACTGAGGTCGCTGACAATGGGCATTGGCCACAAAGCCTCATCAGGCGGGATAAGCAATGGCTGGTTCCGCAGCCGGCATCTGCCCCAAGCCAATCCTGGTGCCTCCTGCATGGCCGCCAGGGCCCTTCCATCTGTTCTCAGACGTGAAAATGCCTTAGTGTCTGACTAGCAGGCCTGTAGTTCCCATATATACTCCTCAGAGGGAGGAACCACAAAAGTGCTTAAAGAAGTAATTAGTAAGGATGATTGGAACACATTGAAATAAATATAAAATACGCGGAAGAACATTCATTTTGACGCAGTTAATGCAGGCTACCAAAGACAAGAAAGCAAGGACCAACCCTCCAAATCTTCTTTCATTTTCAATAGCAGGGGAGAAAGGTTGGCCTTAAAAAGATCTTCAATTTTATATGTAAATTGAATTCCAAGATATGTAGAGCTACTAGACCTTTTAAAGGGGAAGGTATGCAGGGGAAGGGATTTGGTTGTTAAACTGATGGGAAACAGTTTAGGTAGCTTACTCTTACCTGAATTTAGCTAGTATCCAGATAACTGGCCAAAGTTTGAGAGCAAACGCAGAACAATAGAAATAGATGTTTGGAAGTCGGAAACATACAGAAGTAAATCATCAGCATAAAGTGAGACTTTAGCTATCTTTGTGCGCCTACAATGTTTGGGTTTGAACGGAGCGCAGTAGCAAGCAATTCAATGGCCATCATGAATAGAAGAGGACCCAATGGGCACTGTCTCGTTGAGCAATAACGGGAGGAATATTTTGATCGAATGTTGTTGGTCCTGACTGACGCCTGTGAATTAGAGTACAGCAGTTTTATCCATGAAAATAAAGTGCCACCGAGACCAAATTTTTTAACAACATAAAATAAATATTTTATGTTGGTCAAATGCCTTTCTGCATCAAGAGAGATCAAGGCTTCTTGACTACTTATAGATGGTGAGTTGTAAATAATTTTTAAAAGTCGCCTAATGTTAAAGAAGGAGTATTTATTTTGGATAAATCCAATCTGGTCTGGGTGAATTATAGTGGGTAGGACCACTTCGAGACGCATAGCAAGAACTTTGGACAGCAGTTTAAAATCTACATTTAAAAGGCTTATAAGGTGGTAGGATGATCAGGAAAGAGGATCTTTATCTTTTTCACAAGAAGGGAGATGATGGCCTGACCAGGTTAGTACAGTGAGCTCTTCAATCGTAGGAATATCCAAATTAGCAAAGAAATGGTCAAGTTCTGCAACTGAGGGTGTAAATTCAAATGAATAAAGTGATTTATAAAATTTCTCAAAAATGAGGTTGATTTGAAGTGGGTCCATTGTCATGCCTGTGTCTGTTTGAACCTGAAGAACTTGCCTTGAGGCTGATGACTGTTGAAGTTGATGTGCCAGTAATTTGCTGGCTTTTTCACCATGTTCAAAAAATTGTGCACTCGATTGTAGCATGGCTTCTGTAGTATGGTGGGTCATGAATATATCAAATTTAGACTGCAATAACAGGCGTTCTTTATAAATATTTGGGGAACTAAAGGTTGCATACATACTATCAAGCTGTGAGATTTTCTGCCTAAGTTTAAACAATTTCTCATTTCTTAACTTTTTCTCATAACAAATATGAGAGATTATTTCTCCTCCTGACAAAAACTTTCAGTGATTCCCAGAGTAAAGCAGCAGAGACCCCTGGGGTTCTATTAATAGACAAAAAATAAATCTATCTGTTTTGAAATATAGTTTGTGAAGCTGTTCACTGAGAGAAGATGTGTGTTTAGCCACAATGGAGGGGGTTCGGATAATAGTTGGTTTAGTTTAATATCCTTCAGAAGTGAAGCATAATCAGAAATAGTTATAGCATTATATCTACAACATAATAATAATGGCAGCAGTCTATTGTCGATTAGAAAAAGATCAATGCAGGTAAATGTAATGCACAGATCAATCAAAGGATTAATCAAAGGATTAAGAAAATGCCATGCGTCTGACACTGCAAACTCCTGCATAAAGGACTGAATAGTTTTGGCTGCTCGAGTGGCGAGTGGGTGTGGCTGGTTTAGAAGAGGAACAATCTCAGTTAGGGTCGAGCCAGCAGTTAAAGTCCCCGCCTATTCTTAAGTAGTGTGTTGTTAGGTCTGGCCTCATCGTCACAGTTAGGTGCGCACATGCTAGCTAGCACTACAGGTTGACCCTGAATTGTCCCAGTAACTATGACGTACCTGCCATTTTGGTCCGAGATAATTTGATCAGAAAGAAAAGGAACTGACTTATGTAGAACTATGGTTGTACCTCTGGCCTTACCAAAGAAACAACAATGGAAGACATAGCCCACCCAACCCCTCCTCAGTTTCAAATGCTTCAGATTTTTTTAGATGAGTTTTCTGTTAAAAAAACAAAAAAACAACAAAAAAAACAACTTTTGCTCCTAGATAGTGTAATGACAGGGTTATTATAATTAAACCTGACAAACTGGAGATCCCTCCTTTCAAAGATAAAGACATAACGAAATGTTAAATAACTTAAAAGTGTACCAAGCAGTCTGACCCTTTGGTTGACAATTGAAGCGGGTGGGAAAGAAAGCATGAAACAGTTGGAGGCGCTCTAACATAAAAAACACAACCAACATGAGGAACATGTTTGTTGTTCCTTTTTTATACAGACTTTTTATTTAGTCTGTACGCTAAATAAAAAGCAGACCCCTCCTTGTGGAATGTAACTAGTGATAAAACAATAAGATGCAACTTAGTAATAGTACAGAGAAAAGACACCTATTGAGAAAAAAAGAAAAAATTAATAAATTAAAAATAAATAAAACACAGATGAATAAAATAAAAGATGATTAAAAAGAAAATAAAAAATGTAAAAAAATAAATAAATTGACACTAATTTAAAAAAAGACAAATAAATAAATGGAAAATAGAAGTCATCAAGAGTTACCATGTCTTGAAAAAAATAAGTATGTCTACCCCTCTTCTAATATTTTAAAGACACAGTAGCATTAGGTAGAACCTCTGGGGATACATATCCAGCCCTAGAAACATTATGGAGTCCATTTTTAAACAGAGACCAGGGCCACCACATTTTTCAAATTCTTCTCTACAAAGTCAAGAAGAATCTTGATTTTGTAGAGTCAAGATTCTCGAACAGGAAGCAGCTGTGCTGCTTCGAACCATTGAACGTGTCCATTTGGCAAAGTTGTCCGTAATACAGCTGGTTAGAAAAGGGCAAACTTAACACCAAGGCGGGAATGGAGCACTCTCTTGCTTTTTTGCGACAGCAGTGGAAAAATTTAGATCATTTTCCCATTCCCTGTTTTAAAGCTTTACTGCTTTTAGCTGCATGTTAACTGGTATAAACATCAAAATATACTCTGATTTTAGCTTAAGAATGACCAAAACTAAAATTACAAGACTTACAAATATATATAAAATTTAACATGGCATTGTTCCAACTTTAACCTCTGAATTCCCACACTTAATGGACAAAGAATAGTTTCTCTACCATTAACTTTGACTGGACTCACTTTACTGTCATGCTCTGAGCTACTTTATGAAACAACAAGCCACATGCACTGAATATTATTCAAACAAAAGCAAAATAAAACTAACACCTGGAGTTAGTAAGACATCACGGTCTTCTAATCACCTAACCCTGCGGGACTTCCGCAGCGCGGATTGGCAGCCTGTTAGAACCATCAACTATTAGCAAAACGTAACACAATGGTATATACTGGTCAAATAAGAGGTTAACGTCTTACAGAGTAGTTTTGGTGTGTTTTCACTGTGTACTACCCTGTAGAAGAACAGGATTTAGCAATGACAACTGGAGCGCTGCCATCACTATCCAGATTGCATCTTAGAGAAACAGGAAAGTCCACCCCAAAACCTACCCGGAAGCAACTCCCCCCAAACAAAGGTTCCTCTTCGCAACTGCTGCTCCCATCCCAACCTCAGGAAAGCACTAAATGTAGGCAGATTAATATTCAGTAATGCAAACAAAAGATCATTTATTCATTTTTGTAAAATAAAAATAGAATAAAATGTATATGAAAATATTTCAAAATTATAAAACCAAAATAATAACCACACAGAGGAAGGACCTAACTTGGCAACAGAGCCACTGAATTGGGTTCAAATGACATGCAAAAAGCCACAGGCCACTTTTGGACTTTTCTAGTTAGGTTTATAGTACTCAGATTTTTGCTTTATTTATTTGAAAGTCATTTACCGTATTTCTGTTTGTTCTCTTCCAGCAGCCCAACTAAACGTGCGCTTTGATATTTGGGAACAAGGGAACATCAGCCCCTTACAGCTGAGTGATAAACTGCAAGAGGCGCTGCGCCATGCACTCTGTGACGCCATCATGGAACTTAGAGTCTTGCGAAATCCTCTTTGTCTTGGTGTCACAGCAAGCTCAGACAGAGGTCAGAGAGAAGGAACTAAAGGTAACACTGTCTTGAAAAATATTAGTTAACATTTTTCTAATGCCTACCACAAACTTTAAATCCTGCAAACTTTTCTGCAGTGTGCAGTAACAAGTATTATATAAAACCATCATAAATCCCGAGATTCCTTCTGGCTTCTCAAAGAGGCAGCACAAATTGATATAATACCTTTGCATTTTACAGCTTGCAGAAAGGAATAAATGTTGCTTTCCAGTTTTATCATGGAAAAAAAACTTGTTTAGAATGAACTGATTTATTGATTTCTAGTATTAGCAAATGTCCACAAACTTTTGTTTGAAATCTGTTTTCAGGACAAGGGACATCTTTGTCTGAGGTGAAAGAAAAGAAGGACAGCCCCAGGCAACGTAGTGGCGCACGGATCTTTAAAAGCGGACCTTCTCCAATCACCTTAGTCCATTCAGCAGGTGTCAACTCGGTGATGGGGACCAGCACACCAGAATCTACTACTCCTACTAATAAAATCTCACGTCGGAGCTTTTGGGATATTCTGGTCAGTTTGTCAAACATCAAAGACTTTTATTACAGAGCTGTTCTTTCAATAATTACATGGCTTCTTCACTATAAACTTATTTAATTCGAAAGTACTATACTAATTTGTATAGTCTATCTGTAAACAGAGCTAATCTTTTTCTTAAGAGTAAACCCGACTCAGCAGAGCTTGGGAGCCCAAAGACAACTGATGACATTGTTCAAGAAAAGGGAGAAGAGGGCAGAGCAGCACGGCGAAGACACAAGACGGAGAACGTAAAGCAGCAGTGGAGTCAGGAGAGAGCTGTGGCTGTGGAGCTTGAGCAAGCTCAAAGGTGATGTGGCTGAAACTTCTGATAAGGTTTTCATGTCATATATTTCAGGCTTCAACGTTTAGGGCCCACAAAGTAAAGCTTCTGCACAACAAAGGTTTCGCCTAGGGACAGTTAAACCATGATGTGACAGTTCTGTCTTTAGTTCCACATCAAAAAAGCTAATTAATAGCTGTTTCAAAATGCTTCTAAAATTAGCTCTGTGCTGTGCCAACTAGATATCTGGTGGTGGGATATGAAGGTACTTTTGGTGCAAAGGTATTTGTGTCATGTAACTGAGAAGTTGAAGTTGCAGAGAAAGATCCTATAGGAATTTTGAAAATGTAATTTTTTCAGTCTTTCACAAATACAAAATAGCTTCACTTCTTCAAATTCTTAAATACAAGACACAAATTTATGCTTTTAAAAAAACCTTGCACTTTCATTTCACCCAAATAATCCAAAACACCAAAGCAACATTACTTTGAAAAAAAGTCATTGTTGCTTCCTGAACAATATGGCTCAAATAAATTGGGTTGCAGTTCTTTATTAGAACCAGCTCCCTCTTCTTCATCACTCCATCCGGCTTCTTCTGGCTACACCACAGATAAATCACTCAAATCTTTGCTGATATTTCTCACAGTTTCCTCCTCTTCTGTGTACTCAGCCATAGTTATTAACATTTAGATTTTCCCTTATTATTTAACTAATTGGCGGTGCTGTTTGCCTCAGTTACTAAAGATGAAAATTCAGACACTTCAATGCCATGGTATTATAACAGTGTGCAAAAAATATTCATCACACACAGAATGAAAGGTTTGATCGTGTCACAGACTCACTTGTGGTAAATAAACTATTGTAATTCTTAGTTACTTTGGAAACATGTAATACAGTTTAAATCAAATGATTACTTACCGTAAATAAGACAGAAAAAAAGTTTCTGCGATATAAATATTTTAGTTTAAATTGTTCAAATTCTAAAGTTTACATTCATTTGCCAGGCATGGTATTTTGTTGAATTCTGTTTTACTCTAAGTGGCTAAGTGGTTTTGGGAGTTCTTTTACAAACTTCTCACAGTAGTATGTTAAAAGTTTTGCCCATTCCTTTTGACAAAACATATGTTTAAGGTGTTGCCTTAAAATTCATCCACAAATCAAAAGTTTACAAAACCACATGACATCATCATGTGGGCTTTCCCAGATTATTTATAGAAATATTGGTCTTAGTGTATTTAAACTTCTAACATTGAAAAAATAAAACAGATTTAATGTCAGACAGTGAGGAAAGAAAATCTTTGATTTATTAAAAACAGTATATGTAACTTCTTGGTCCAATTGGAATTGTCACTTCTGGTTGAATGTGGCTTCCAGTAATCAGCACATGAGCTTGAATCATGTGTAACAAGTATGTCTGTCAAATTCAATGCATTAATCCTGCGTTAATTCACATTCTTTTAATGCCATTAATTTTTTTAAATGCACAATAAATTACACAAGATTTCTGTCGACAGCCTTGTTTAGTGAGATAAAAAATCTTAACTGATTGAGTGGCCTTGTGGAAACCTTGATATATATATTTTTTTAAATAAGCGAGGTCTTGTTCTGTTTGCTTAGGAGGCAGGTGTCTCAGCTGGAGGAGGGAGATGCAGGCACTTTGCACCCTGTCTACCAAGATACTTGCCAGTCATGGATCACGTTTATGGCCAGACTTGGTGAGTTTCTGTCTGTGTGCTAGCACCAAATCAAAAGAAATTTCAGACATGTATTTGACAGTGACAGTTTTTCTGTTCAATGACCTATCATAGCTCTTCCTGTTTCTCTTTTTAAAAATGCATGACAATTGCTGGTGAAAAGGCTGCCCCTCCATCCAACATTGCACAACTGAAATTGCATCCAACTTCCTGGTGCCTTCCATTTTGACAGAGGTCGTCAATTTGGTCAGTTCTTTGGCCAGTGATACAACAGTGAAATCATTCGAAAGGATGAGGTCAGTAGTTTCCTCCAAATTGTTGCTTTCTGAATCAGCCATTTCTCATTAGCTTACTACCAATGGGATTTGGTGCTGTGGTCTTCAAAGTAGTTTTTGTCATAGAGTGTTTTGATTGCTAGAGCTGGAAAGTTTAACACCTTTTGATTAGAAGTTTAAGCTAAAAAATTATAGGCTTGCTACCTACCTGGCCCGATGAGGTGACTTTGCTGCAGAGCACCGTGAGCCGTTTGAAGAAGGATCCGGTGGAATTGAAAGAAAAATACAAGGATATGCCAGCCGGACATCAGAATCCTCGATGTCCCTGAAACACGTTACTGAACTAATAGCCCAGTTGCCCCAGCTTGAGAGAAACTGTGATTGACCACTCACACTGGAATTTGGGTCATGGGTCATAAACGTTAAGCTTCCGTCAGGAGTGTGTGGCCATACTGCGCCATGTGTGCAGCCGTACCCCTCTTCAATTCAGTGGAGAACTGATCAGCGTTTTCCCAATTCCACTGCAAGCAGCATTTACACAGATCTTTGAGTTCCTCCACTCTCGCTACGGATTACAATTCCCAGCTCCGCTTTGTATTAATCTCAGACTGGTGGGTAAGGAATTTGTGGATCCTGGCAAAGCCATGAATTACATGCTGAAGATCCTCTTAACTTCTGATGACGGGAAAAAACTTTAAAATTAATATGCATGATGGTGAAAATATGATAAAACACACTTTTTGAGAAATGGTTGGGCCAAGTTCTTCCAGAACCTTTTTTGGATCTAATGTCTTTCTGTTATGTCCAAACCAGGAGTAACCGCCAAATTCAACTATGTTTTTTCTGTCTGGGTGAATCTCGTTAAGTGAAATAAAGTCTGAATTAAAACTCACCAATATTAATTGTCTGAGCTCCTAGTTAATTTAAGTCCATCCATTTATATTTCAGTGTGGAAGAGTGTATGGAGTATAACTTAAAGCTGGACAACTTCCCACCTCAGACAGCAATGACCACTCTCTGTTGTCACCATCAGCTCTTCCACAGACCTCACCACCTCCAGACTACCCTTGGTCGCTTTGCTATTTCCCGTGATGCAAAACTATTAGCCAGAGGGCAGTTGATTTAAAGTTTTAAAGTTTAGCTCCATAAACCATTCAGTATGCCTCTTTGTCAAGCGAATGTGAACATGTCTTCTAAGAAGCTGCTTATTCCGTATAAAGCTAATATTTTCCTGGACTCCAGTTGGATCACACTGGGGTGGCCACTGCCACTGCCTCCAAACTGCTCCTAGTACAGTCTCACTGTGAGGAGCTCATAGGAACAGAGTAATCTGGGGACAATCACGACCAGATCAGGTTCAGATCTGGTACTGGCCTTCTCACAAGTCCAGTCCAGTATAGCCTCCATTTGTTATCCCAATACTTACCTCTGGGTCCATGTTGTCCTGAAGTTGTTTTGCTCTCTGCGAAAATTCAGCCTTTAGACACTCTTGTTCTTGTTAACCATATTTTGCAAAGAATCACAAAGGCTGCTGGCGCTAGAGTTCAGCTGCTCCTCAAATGGGATTTCTAGTACATCAAATTTTGGAGTTTAACAGCCTAAATTTCTGCAGTGCAAATTAGCGTCTTTATAGTCCTTCTGCCTTGTGAGAAAAAAGAAATGTTGGCTAATGAGACAGACAACCTTTGACAAGACTTCTATGCTAAATGCTTTTCTTACTCTTAATACAATACAAATACAAACCTTTTATTTTCAATAAAGTTTTAATTTCTTGAATATGTCTAAATTACATCTGAGACAATGAAACATCACAAAAATAATTTTACATTATGTTCTGCAGTATTTTATTTTACATGTCACTCAGTTTCAAATACAACATAAATGTTTGTCTCTTTACAGCTGCCCCAGCGGAGATGTGTTTTTTCCCTTTCCTCTTGTCCAGCACCGCAGCCACCCTCCTGACGCCAAAAGAAGCTTCATTCTCATTGGGCGAAATTTCTACCAGTGGCACTGTTGCACAGAGCAAGGTACCCACCTGCTGGAATTTGTCAGTGTAAAAAACAGATATCCTGTGTGACGCATGGAACTGCTGGCCGCCTTAGCAATGTGAGGTTTATCACAGGCACTACTTGAACAGCTTAACTTCCACTTCAGTTCAATAGCCATATGCTGTCTGATGCAGACGATGCATCACGGATTTTCAACAGTCTAGCAGGCATCTTCAAATCCAGATCTCGAGGTCCAGAATTTTAGATGTACCCATAATTTCAACATACTTTAATCCAATGGCTGAATGACCTCCTCATTTCAATTCAATTCAGCTTATTTATATAGCGCCAATTCACATTGTCAATGTTGTCTCAAGGCACTATACAAAAATCATTTCAATTCATTCATATATATGTGCATTAAAATTGATCCCAGTTATGGAACAGTACAGTATGCTGAATTAGTAATTCAAAGTAGTTAAGAAAATGGAGCCGATTGCATCAGGCCACTGACTTGCAGCATTCACTCCTCCTGTAAAAGCACATAATGACAATTGCTTGTGTTGTGACTTTACAGCAATTCCTCATACGAATCATGCATGAGGTGACAGTGTAGAGGAAAAACTCCCATTTAACAGGGAGATACCTCCAGCAGATCCTGGCTCAGTACAAGTGGACTTTTGCCACAACTAGGGATTTGAGAAGAGAAAGCAGAATGCATGTAGGATTATTTTAGATGTTCATGGAATGAAAAAGTTAAGAGCAGGAGAGGCAAAACGATTGGTTGATAAGAGAATTGTCTCAGCCAATCCCCTTCTCCAAGAAGGAATCACAGCTTCCTTCTTAGCTTTCCTGGTCTAACGGAAAGCTAGACCGGGTGTAGCGAGTACGGAGAGAAAAATAAGTTGAGAGAACAAAGAGCTAACAGTTAAAACAACAGCAAAAAAATTCAAATCAAAGAGTAGTAGAAAAAAATGAGAAAAAGTGGTCAGTTTGCCTCCAGAAAGCTTGTCCTGTTTCAGCATAACTACAGAAAAAGCTCAGGATGACCTAAGCCAGTCTAACTATAACCTTTATCAAAAAGAAAGGTTTTAACCCTAGTCCTAAAAGTAGGCAGTGTTGGCCTCCTTAGGAGAGGAGCCTGATGACTAAACGTGTTGCCATAATGAAAATGCCAGACCAAAAAAGACTTGTTACCAGATTTGATAAGAAGCCGATTCTTGTAAATCTCAGCGTAAATTTAAATCGATTTCTTTCTGAGGTATATTGTTGTTTTAGCCTCCTGTGTAGTCTGACAGTGCAAAGCCGTGTTTTGTGCCAAAGCTTTTGAATATCCTGTACTTCCTCCTGCTCTCTGATGCTGTGTTTCTGTGTCAATGCCAGCTGTCTAACACTCGTGTGTTATTTTGCAAACATTTGCTTACATCATTATATGTTGAGCTGCGTTTCACTGTCCACCTTGCCTTGCTGTCTGTACCACCTCTGTTTGGCTGCAGAAGACAGTTCAGATGAGGAAAGCTCCCCAGGGCTAAATAGGTTCACACGTAAGTTTGGCTCTTAGCTTAACAGTAATAATAGTACTGGTCAATTTTTTTTTTACATTTTTCTTTAATAAATGGTACAATATATAATCTATCACAGAATTCCACATGAAATGAGCTGTCTTCAAATTAATCTTTTTGCTTGAGGCATAAAATTTTAGTTTAGCCTTTTTCTGTAAATAAACCTGCCTAAAGTGTATGTATATATATATATA
>CAEGAE010048925.1:0-30799 GCA_903067095.1 Girardinus metallicus
TGTAAGTGGCGTTTAGCTCAAGGCTAATCCGATTTATGAACGCTAATTTCGGCCAGCCGTTCTCTACCACTCCCTCCTCAAGCGCTCGAAGGTTCACTTAGGGCTTACTCCGGCATTAGAGCTGGAGTGAGCGGCCTTAGAACCGGCGTTAGAGCCGCCGTTAGCAGCCTTAGCACCGGCGTTATAGCCGGAGTTAGCGGCCTTAGAACCGGCGTGAGAGCCGGCGTTAGCAGCCTTAGCACCGGCGTTATAGCCGGAGTTAGCGGCCTTAGCACAGGCGTTAGCAGCCTTAGCACCGGCGTTATAGCCGGAGTTAGTGGCCTTAGAACCGGAATAAGCCCCAAGTGAACCTCCGAGCGCTTAAGGAGGGACCGGTAGAGAACGGCTGGCCGAAATTAGCGTTCATAAATAAGATTCACCTTGAGCTAAACGCCGCTGCCGTGGAGCTCCAGTATCCAGAATGAAGCTGACGTCACTGTGGTATCGACGCATGCGCGAACTGATCTCCAAATGATGCCCCACCTCTTCCGTGACATCACTCACATACAAAAGGTGAGTGTATATTTTGTTAGTTTATATGTGCAATCTTAGTCTTTTATGTATGAGAGAAAAATTGTATGCGTGTGTGATATTTCAGTAGCGTATATGCGCAATTTTAGTTTTTTGTGTGCGTTAGAGAGAAAAATTACATGTGTGTGACATTTTAATACTATATATGTGCAATTTTAATATTTTGTGTGTGTGTGAGCTTTTAGTAGTGTGTGAGAGACAAAACATAGTTTTTGTCCTAAACGGCCCCTCATCTTTTTTTCAGTTAGCATTGTGCTAACAACTTTAAGGATAATATTTTTGACTGAAATTATATTTAAAACCAGAATTTGAAGTAAATTTTAAGATGGTCCCAGTGGAAAATTTCTAGTCAAGTTAAAAACGTTCAACCTGCGGACATCTTCCTGCCACTAGGAGGCGTCACGCCATCCTCTCCTCCTCGATCTTTCCTTCATATTTCCCCATAATAAATGGACTCCGAGAGAGACAGTCTTTGAAGTTGAGCTGCATGCTCAAAGGTTTTTATTCTCCTTTTCCTAATTTGGACTCGAGTGTGACAAACCACACAGCCTTCAGAGTCTGCAGGGTCTTTCTTCATTTCTTCCAGCTTTGAAAAGCAAAGACGCTGAACTGAAACATTTTCACCGCCTGCAGACCTTTCCTTAGTCAACCAAAATTTGAGTCACATCTCGCTGGTTGGGGCACCTTTGAATTCAATTCATGCAGGAGACGAACTTTACTCTGGACGGATGAGAGGGAAATCTAGTCAGTTGAGCTCTGAAAACTGCAAAAACACAAAATCTACCAAGTATTTTTGTCTACTTTCTAGTGCAAATATCTTAGTAGACATAAAATAAGACAAAACTAATTTACAAGTAACTTCAGCATGATAAGGGAGCTTGTTTTAAGTCAATAATTCCTCAAGATTGATGGAAAAATACAAGTTCTACTGGCAGATTATTTCTCTCATAAGTGAAAAATGTGAAAAAACAAAAAATCCAAAACTCGAAAACGATTTTTACGTTTGTGTATTAAGGTCATTGTAAGTAGAATAAAAGGAGTAATTTTCCACCAAAAACTCTGAAATTTTGTGTTTAATCTTAGAAATTTTCTGGAAAAATTTTCAATCGACATTTGAAATTCAGAAATTTCCGAATTTTTTTGTAGAAAATTTCTAATATTAAACTAAAAATAAACTTTTTTCTAGCAAATTTTCTAAAAAATGTGAGACTTTTTGGCAGAAATTTACTACTTTAATTTTGCATGTTTGCTGTATTGAAAATGTTTTCAGTTTCTTTTGGGCTCCATTGAATAAATTTATTTAAATTAGTAAGAACAGAATTTGGGTCACTTTCTCTCAGAATGTTTTTTATTTAGTCAAGTTTAATAAAGAACAAAAGCCGACTTCAGTGCAGCTTTTCTGTAAAACTTTCTGGATAAACTTCATTTTACCTTCTTTTAAAACTTAGTTATAAAAACACAAATACTTTGTTTTACTTTACATTTTCCTGTGTAAGAAAATTATGTTGGTAACAATTTATCTGCATCTACGAGCCAAATTTGTATCATTTTTTAATTATAGTATGGGGCCGCACAAAATCAGGGAAAGGGGCACAAATGGTCCACGCGCCGCACTTTTGGACACCCATGTTATAAGTGGAACTAGTATTTTTTTAATCAATATTAAGGAATTATGTACTTAAAATAAGCCCATATTCTTGCTGAAAGTTACCAGTAAGTTAGTTTAGTAGACAAAAAGAGAAAAACTAAGATATTTACACTGGAAACTCGACCAAAACCACTTAGTAAGATTTTGTGTTTTTGCAGTGTATTATCTGTAATTTTAATGGGATCTTCTCTCAGCTGCTGACTTTAGGTTTCTCTACTCTTAAAGGCCTTGTTTTTCTTCAAAAAACAAAAAAACTGTAGAAACATAATTTATTTTTAAGGCATTTTTATGCAGGTTTTACTTCTATCGGTTGCTGCAGGTCTTCTTTATTTCATCTCGTTAAAATATCAGATTTACAGTTTTCATTTTTGTATTTTCATTCCTGCCAGGTCCACTTATTTAAATGTTTTCATTACAGTTTTATTTTTCAATAACAGAGGTTAGGTTGGTGATAGTTGACTTAAATTTATGTAATTTTGTTTTTATGTCGTTAGGACTCCTTCGTTTGCATAAATTCCCACTACACATCGTCTTTCCCGTGGATTTTTAACAACATCCTCCTCACTTTTTCAGCTGATTGCTTTTAATATAAAGAGCTGGGAATAATTCAGCTGCCTTAGAGTGAGCAACAAACACCACTGAGTTAAAAATAAAAAAATGTGACGCATTTCATACAACAAAATTAATCTGGCGATAATAAAAACTGCAGCTGTGCAACATCTCACTGGATAAATTAAGGGTATTATTTGCAGATACTACAGAGAGAAATTAATGTAGCCTGATCTTTTGGGAATTAATCTGTCGCCATCCTCAAAATAATGAAAGCCTGGTGTTTGCAGAAAGATGTACTCTTTTATTTTACAATTATTCAAGGTAATTTCTGTTTTAGAAGTGTTTAACAGGAACTTACGAGGCAAAATTCACATTCTACATGTTTTTATGCTTCTATTTTGGTCTCTTCTGTTTCTAAAAACAGCCTAAGTGCTTAAAAACTCTTTTGGTGTCTGGAAAATAAGCCGTTTCAAAAACCTGCCAATTGAGTTACATACTACGGGCAATGCCCTGTTACCTAGCAACCCCAGTTTATTCGCTAGCAACCAAGTTGAGCTCCAACATGTTTGGTCAGCTGGTTTTACCGTTGCACAATGGCTGCTGGAAAGGAAAAAAAAAAAGAAAAAAAAGTGTTTTGTTGCTGATTTACTATCCAGAAACCACTTGTTGCATTATTGTTGGTTGTGCAGGAGGCTCCACTTCTACTTTGCAAAGATAAACGGCTGTATAATTGTGCATCTGTTTGCAGCTGTTTTCATGTGTGTGTGTGTGTGTGTGTGTAAAACATGAGAACATTTAGAAAATGTTGAACTGACCAGACTAAAGTCTCATTATCCAAGAATGATTTTATGGATGAAACACCACCACATGTAAGATGAAGACATCACTCTTAAATGAATTATTGTAGGCTCATATAATAATAACTTGTAGTTTAAGGAACTCGAGAACAAATAAATGAGGAAATTCTTTATATTTTGAGATGAAAGCCTGTCGGTTATAATCAAAAGCAGAGTTAGGAGAGATGCTGAGCGACGCTCTCCGGCCCTGTCAGATGCCACATTCTCTGAACCTCACTGAGTTTGCCGACGGATGAAAATGACCCGGCAGAGAAAACCTCACCTGCCGCCAATTTAACACCTTCAGCTTGACTGAAGGGGTGAACAGGGCTGAGAATAAAGAGGTGGTTTAAAAAGCACCGAGCCCAAAACACAGCAGGCGCTGCAGCTCACCGACTGATTTATTCTGCCTTCATCTGGGAACCTGGGGATAATCTGCCACGAAATGTAGCAGCGCATTAACAGAGAAGGACAAAAGGTGGAAACTTTAGCTTTGTTCCCGATAAATGGTCCTCTGTGTTCTGTTTTGTGTTTCCAATATGCTGGAATATGTGAGGAATTCATCCTATTCTTTTGGTCTAACCAAAGATTTTCCAACTTTTCATGTCTGGACAACAGAAAAGTCAATTACTGGATCATTCAGTCACCATAACAGAGCAGAAATCTCAAGTATTGATAGATTTTAACTATTCATAAGATGGATTCTGACTTTATTTTCTCAGAATTTTGACTTTAAATTATAATTCAGTGTCTTCATACGTCAAAATCCAAATAAATTACCAAACATTTTTCAATTATGTTATTAGTCTGTGAAAATATTCACAAAACTGTTTCTTCCTTATTACAGGATTTGGAAAGCTTCACTTTATCTCAACTGTATGGTAGATTTAAGTTTTAAGACAAGATTTGCCTGATGGTGCATAAATAATTAAAACAATTTGGATTCTGAGGGAAAAAAAATCTAATTTAAAAAAAGTCAGCATTTTGAGATTAAAGCCAGAATTCTGAGAAAAGAAAATTAGTCAGAATTTTGAGCACAAAGTCAGAATTGTGATGTTGAAGTCACAATTTCAGGAGAAAAATCACAATTCTTAGGAAAAAACAAAAAATCAAAATTCAAAGAAAATTCTGAGAAAAAAAAAGTAAATTCTGAAATTATAGTCAAAATTTGGAATTTAAAGTCAAAATCCTGAGGAAAAAAAATCTGGATTTTGAAGAAAAGTCTGAATTTTTTTGTTTATATTTTTGTTTGACCCTAATCTTTTACCATAAAATATAATCTTTAGATATTTGTAAGAAAATATCTGGTTAATGAGAAAATCCTTGATCCACAACAAAATCATTGATGCTGATAAATTCACCAGAAATTCTTTGCGAACAAAAAAAATGTCCTTTTTGGTTTTAAGTCATTCAGTTGGACAAACTCATAAACCAGCAATTCATCAAGCAGTGTCAAAAAAAAAAAAAAAAAAAAATCCCACGGTACGACTCTTATAACAGGAGCAGAAAAAGTGTGTAAACAGCCGGTTCCCATGGAAACGCCGTCTGTCCACACAGCCAAGGTGATTTAAATGCAGCCAAATTGTGAAAAGAGTGAAAGAAATTTTAAAGTTGTAGAGATTCTGTCGGTAGTGACTTGTGTTCACGGCTTTGTTTTTCCTGCAAGGCATTCTGGGAAATCAGCGTCGTCGTATTCACGGCGCCGGAACGTCTCACAGGTTTCCGACTTAAAGCGTGTCAGGTGGCAGATTAAGAACAAAAGAAGAAAAACAGATTTAGTTTTTCTAGTTCATCTCGATGTTCCAGAGATGAACTGAACTGTGTCACGGCTCTGACTGTGAAAATATCTTCACTTTTACAGCTGTGGATAAATAATTTTTAGAAAAATTTATCCACCAGGCAAACTGTCACTTTGTTAATTTACTAACACCTTTGATTTCTGCCTCTTTAAGACTAAAGTATAGTGATTAAATATTGATCTATTATATGGTAGTGATTAAAAACATTGTATTTGAGTATTATTCAGACAATAAATTTCAAATGAATCAAGTTATATGTATTGATTTAAACAATCTCAGTCATTTTATGCAGCATTGACATAAAGTTCAGAGTTTTAACATCACAGATGGAAAAATATTGAGCTATTTAACAATAATCAAGTTAAACTTATGAGAAATCAACTTTAAAGCATGGTGGTGGCAGTATGATGGGCTGTTTTGGCTTCGAATATTTAATAACGCAGCTACACTGCAAAAACACAAAATCTTACCAAGCATTTTTGGTCCAATTTATAGTACAAATATCTTTAAACAAAAAAAAAAGAAATACAATTTACTTTTCAGCTTGTTTTAAGTTGATAATTCCTTAAAATTATCCTTAAAGAAGTACTTTTTATTTCACTTGTAACACGGGGAAAATATCTTGTTAAAAGTGAAACAATTTGCCAGAGGAACTAGTACTTTTATTAAGGAGTTACTGACTTAAAAAAAACTCCTATAACTTGATGAAAAGTTAATTTTTTAAGCTAATTGGACCAGAAACTAGACCAAGAATACTTGGTAAGATTTTCTGTTTTTGCAGTGCACAACAAAACTGGAGTACCGTCTAAATTATTTGTATATTTAAGGATCCTGGGGTCAAACTCTTCAAACATTATAATAAAAATAATTTACAAACATCACAAAAAAAAGACATAATGGTGTTTCTTAAGGCACAAACAAAATTCAAACCAGCTGCTTCAAGGACTTACAAATATCACGAGAAAACATAAAATACTTAACCACACCGTGTCAGAACTAAATTAACCCTTAAATGCCCGTTTCCCAGTTAGAAGTACAAAAGAGGAATATTTACTCCCAGACTGTCTTTCAATTTGAGTCATTAAATTTGTAGATATTCACTGTTAAAATATTGCTTGAGCTTTATTTTACCATCAAATGTGGATTATTTTAATTTATTCGGTGTAGTTCGGTTCTGGTTCTGCTGGAGGTTTCTTCCCGTTAAAGGAGAGTTTTCCATGCATGAATTCAATGTTTCTGTTAACTAACTTGAGATATTCGTTAATTCCTGCTTTCCTAATGTGTGGTATTTCTAAAAATTTTGAAATGAAAAACATACCAAAACATGCTCACGATATTTTAAAATTTGTTTTATAACTTATTACAAAAACATGCAAAACTGTCATTTTCATACCCCAATCAGGCGTTTAGCGATATAGACCCTAAATTTAAAAATAAACGTCCTGTTTTTAAAAAAAGTTATGAAAATTTGTAATTTTAGCTTAAATACATGAGAAAATGATAATGAAAAATGTTTTAAAATGTTTTTTTTTTTTTTTAATCTACATAATCAGGCATGAATGTAATTCCAGAAGGCAACATACGCTTTAATTTTTTTGGCTTTTGCTCAAGGCAACAACTAAAACCCAGAAACGTCGATGTTATTATTAAATGTTTGAAAGCAGGAGGTTAAAGACTGCTGCAAAACTTCACAGTGATTTAGACATTTATTGAAATTTTAACAATGGAAAGAAAACTGACTGGTATCAAGCAGCATTGACAGCTAATTTCTCACACACACACACACACACGGATTCCTGCTCCAATCTCCAGGCCCCAGGCATGCTCTGCTGGGGATGCTCTCAAAATACACGCATCAATCATGTCGCAGACAGCAACGCCCGCACCTCCCCTCTACGCCGCGCCGAACCCACTGACGCAGGAGCCTCAAGGTGAAGGAGGGCGCCGCGTCTCTACGTCTATAATAACTCACCTGTAGGACTGCGCACACACGCTGTGTCCCCTAAAAAACTTCCAGCGATCCACGTAGAAAAGGAGAGACGACAGAGAAATCAATCAGAGCCGGCTGAGAAAAGTCTGAGTTGGTAGAAGAGATGGAGATTTGCCTGGAAGTATCAATCTCATGTCTATTAAAAATCAATCTGAGGGATGAATTTTCATTTTTAAGAAGCTACCGTCATGTTGAAAAATTAGGAAACGCTGCGAAAGTGCAATTTTGTAACATTTCTGGACATACGGATTGTGGCTGAAATGATTAATCGTGATTAATCATGACTAATTGAAATACTCGTTTACTGGCGTATACAGACCAGAAAAAAATAGCCATTTGCTGAAAGAGCAACGCAGAGAGCAGTAATCAACCCAGAACTTCTAAGCTATTCAATTAATCGGTTAATGAAAACAACTGTCAATCTGCAAATGATCAAGCATCCACTAAAAGAATGTTTTGTTTTTGTATTTTAGGCAAAAAAAAAGTTTAAAAAGCCTAACCCAAATTTATTTGCATCTTTTGATTTAGTTTAAGTTTAAAACTAAATCAAAAGTTTTAACCTTTTGATTAATAATTAATGATTAATCATGATCATGATTAACGATTAATCATGATTAATCAATTGATTATTGAAACGATCATCAACTAATTTAGTAAAAAAACACACAGAGCAGTAATTAAACCAAAACTATATAAAAATATTTATATATTTTGAATTTAGAATTTAAAAAAGTACCTTTGTCTAAAAATAGTAATAATAATGTTATATTAAGCATCTTTTGCTATCCAATTATTGATTGATTGATGCACAAAGTTCTCAATCTTCAACTGACCAACCGTTCACTAAAGGAATGATCTGTTAATGATTTGCATTTTAGGCAGTAAAATGTTTATCGAATTATTGGTTTATAAAATGAAAAGTCTGCAGAATGAGTACATTTTTATCCGATTAATCAATTAATCGTCTAACTTACCGATTAAATAATCAAATACTAAAATAATCGTTACTTGCAGACCGAGATGCAAGTATTAAAGGGAAATAAACACACTGCAGTTCAGAGGAGAGGTAGAAAAACGGGTTTAACACAAGCTCTGCTGTTTCCCCAGGAGAGAGCAAAGAAGAAGAAAGTGTGAGCCCAACGTTTGTCGGTGTGAGACGGTTAATAACTTCTCCCCTCAAATGATCGGAATGTAATTACAAGCCGCTCTATATGCAGACGCGCGATGTCTGCGGGGGATTCGTGGAAGCGAAAGACAAAGGAGCTCTGTAATACGATTAACATCCTTCAAACCTGAGCATCACCGGAGTTATAATCCCGCTCCCCGTCAGCGTTCATTCACTCCGCCGAACCTTCTGCAGGAACGAGGATAAACAATCTGACAGATTATTTATCACCTGGAATTCACCTTCCTGCACTGGCTTGGAAAACTTCACCGTATTTTATTTACATTCCTAAGGGTTTAATCAAATCCTGATTTTTTATTTTTTTTTTTTTAGATGAATTTCATCTTAGCTTTAAAAACGGAATGAAATTCAGTCTTTAATTCATAAAACTTTTAACTTTTTCTCAGCCGATTGAATCAAATCAGAAACTTTGTATCTATCTCTTAAACTCAGCAAGCATGTGGCAACAGTGGGAATGAATGACTCAGTTTTTAACCAGAAAGAATAAGAGAAATTTAGAGAATCTGAGGATTATGACCATCAGCTGTTGTTTTGTTCGCTTTAATCGAACTCCAGTTTGTTTGTGTACAACAAACTAATTTTCTTTTTGCATCACGTCAAGACCAAGAATGATCTTAAAGGGCTGGTTATCACATAACATATTTAAAAAAGGTATTAGCAGTCTGTTAAAACAATAATAAATAGCTATGTCTGCATTCAGTAAGTACTTCTTAAAATTGTTTAAATGATTTAAGTCATTTTTAAATCGTTGCCGATTTTGTGGTGCCAATTTAGAAAGGAATTTGTAATATTTGAGCTTCTTTATGACTGTGAAAGTGATTTTCTGAGAAAAAAGTTGGCATTTAGAAAAAAAAATTTAGAATTCTGAGATTAAAGTTTGAATTTTGGTAAAAAGTGAGAATTCTGAATTTATACTTTTTTTTAGTGGCCAGTCTATAATTTACACAACTCAACTTTTTGTACTCTGTAAAATTATGTTTCGTTTGTCTCAAGAACAATTTCAGACACTAGAAATTAAGTGTTAAATTTACAGAATGAGTATAAAAATCCAACAAAATGAGCATAAAATCCTACAGAATGAGCCCAGACTTTAATCTGTAATCATGTTAATGCAGTTAAAAATTAAACGCCTGCATCTAAATCAACCATCATGTTCAGGCGCCGCAAAGAAATACTATCCTGAGCCGTTTGTGGCTGTAACATAAAAATACTTTCTCCCAATGTTTGCTTACATTAGGAGAAAAAGAAACAAGCAGTTCCTCCGTTTCTTTTCACGCAGCCAACAAATATTTGCTATAAAAGAAAGAGAAAAAAAGGAAATTAAAGAGTCTGTCCTACTTCTTTACTTCCAAAACAAAAAAAACAGAGAGACGAGAGGCGGGGAAAGGAGGACGAAGATAGAAAGAGGAGGTGAGAAAACATAAAGGCAGAGAGGCTGAAAGGGATTTATATAGTGAGTTATGCAACTAAAAGGCGCCTGTGATATCAACCGCTCTGCCTTCACTGGAGAAGATGTTGCTTTGAAATAAAATAAACCCGTCGTACGTCATCGCTCAGCGTTTTGACAGGATCTGGTGTTTGGGTCGCAGCTGACTTCAAACATAAGAGAGAACAAGTTGTTCTCTGAACCAAAGGTGACAACGTTTACTTCAGGTGCTGAAACATGTGAAATACAGAACATTATAATTTTCACTGCACAGACTTTCATCTGACAGGTGATATCAGAGCTTACCTTCATGCAGTAAAAGCATTGTCCTTGAGCGTGAAGCTCCAAACAGTTGAATTAATCTCTCTGTTGTTTTTAAAGGTGGATATTAATTAAAAAAAAAAACACAAAAAAGCGATTTTTCATTCAGACACACTAAAAATCAGAAAGTAGCTACATATATGGAAGACGACACAACTTTAAATGTGATTTACCAACTGAAGTTAATTTAAATTTTGATGTTTTAACATATAAAAAGGCAGCTTTTGTAGCTGCAGACTCGTTCAATTGGAAACACTTCACATTTCAGAAATTCCTGTATTATTTACATTGGAATACGCTTCATTTTAAAAGTAGCAAAAAGTGTAATATCATCAGCATAGTATCTATAGGAGATATGTTAAAGAATTAGCTCTAAAGCTAACTGTAGCATATTTAAATCTTCATCTTTTACTTGTGTCCATTGTTGAGCTTGTCAATTTCAAATAAATAAATGAGAAGATGATATGTAGACAACCAATAAGGTAGAAATGAAATGGGACCAAGGACACGACTCTGTGGAACTCCATGAACTCCAAGAGTAATAAAACCTGCAAATCACATTTTTTTTGCAGTTAGTTGTATAAATTAGGTGTTATCTTTTGCTACTTTGAAAAATGTGACATTTTTGTATAAACTTGTTTAATTATGCAATATTTAGCCTAAAACTGTCTTAGTGCTGCCCTCTTCTGGTTCAAGGTTGGCTACTGCAGTTGAATTTTCCTAAATATAAAAACATCTCACTCAGACAGATGCACAAAGTAACTTTTCTTTTACTTTTAGGCGCTTGTCTTCAGTAGATAATTTCTTTATATTGATGAAAAAGTACTAGTTCCATTGGTAAAATTATTTCACTAACATGGAAAAAATGTTTTGCTACAAGTGAAATAATTATGAGTTTTAAATCAATATTAAGGAATTATGTACCTTAAAAAGCTCCTAAATTCTATCTATAAGTTAGTTGTGTCTTATTTCAAGTGTACAAAAGTTGAACTAGAAACTAGACAAAACACTTAGATTTTTTTTGTTTTTGCAGTGTAGATTTGTTGTTTTTGAAAACAACCAAAAAAAATTGCGAGAAAGACTCTAAAAGCTGCTAAATATCGCAACAAAGTCGCCAAGATAGCAAAGTTGCTCTCTCTCAATTGGGAGTATATCCCCATACTTGACCACGCCCCCAATTTTATTAGGCTCCGCCCACTTTTGGTGGAATTTTTAGAAATTTGTCAGAGTTATGCTTTTAGTTCCAATTTAGGATTGTTTGAAATTTGACATTGTAACAGAGATACTACTAAATAATAAATATAAAACAAATCTACCCAGAATTGTAACAAATACATCTGCCAAACCTTTTAGTGTGTGGAGTTACAGCAAATCATATATAATTTCAAAGGTTGACCGTTACCAAGACTGTGGATTCTCCTGCATAAAAATCCATTAAAAACTCTAGGGAAGTGACCTGGATCCTCCTAAAAGCCCAGAAGGATATATTATGCTGTGGTAGTGAAAGACTGGACTGAAAATGAAATAAAAACCTTCAGAAGACATGAAAACTACTGAACAAGACAAATGGCTGGCTTCTTTGGAAGAAAATGTTGGTTTAAAGATTATTCTTTCTCAACATTGGCTCTTTAGTCACTTAAATAACAGCTAAATAGAAGGAAACAAAGTAAAAAAAGCAAATAAAAGAGGAATTTAATTGGGTTAAATAAATTTTTCAATGAAAAGAACCCAACTTGAATCCAATTGTCCAATTTAAAGTGAATTGTAAGTGTTTTATCATCCTTAAATCTACAAAGATGTCTATGAACTGAGATGGTAAAGGATGAATTAGTCACAGATCTCTCAATTGGAATGAAATCAAACGGCTCAGGCTCATCATTTTACTTCGTACCTTTCTGATAAAAGAAGTCAGATAAAAGTTGACTTCTCTGTATTCCCTGCTGCACATCTTTGCCATAAAAAGTCATTTTATGCAGTTTCACTCTTCTGCTTTCAGCCTGTTGGCTCGTCACACCCCAGAGACTCCACCCTGCGATCCTCTTAGTGCTTATCGGTGCATAGCTGCGGCACACACACACTCACCCCTACAGGCGCACTCCCTCACACCTTCCCACCAATCAATACTACACTTACAGAGGTAGCTTTTTTATCCAAAACTGAGCTAAGCTCCCAGGGGTGGCTGGTGCCACCAGGCTGTGGACGCTTTTGGCTTATTACATAACATTGTAGAGAAATAGAGAGGATATTAAAGGTGTGTTATGGGAAAATGTGACCATGGTACAGCACCTTGAATGTTGTTTCACTTGTGTTTTGATGCTTGTTTTGTACAATTCAACTGAAAATAACACAAAATGTGTGAAATATTGTAACATTTGGTAAATTTATCCAAACTAATTTTAATAAAACTTGCTTCGGCATTCAGCCTTTTCAAGTTCACACCTGCCGCTCATTAAATGACTAATTAATGGGGGTCCTTTTTTAAAATTACGGTCTAAAACTAACAGCAATAATCTCAGCTGGGGTTATTTTTCAAAGCCATATTTTCACCAGGTTATTCGCTAATTTATCTATGACAAAGTTCCAAATTAAACATTTAGTTAGCAAGCTGAATAAGCCAAGTATTCACTTAAGCTTGTAGTTAGCAAGCTAAATATTTAGCTAGAGGCTAAATGATTAGTCAGTAAGCTAATTATTTAGCTTTTAGCAAATTATTTAGAGTAAAGTTAAATATTTGACTTGTTTCCTATTACTGAGTTAGCAAGCCAAATATTTAGCTTCAAACAAAATTTTTAGTGAGATACAGAAATATTAGTTATTAAGCCAAATATTTAGCTACAATTTAAATATTTAGTTTGAAGCTAAATATTTAGCCTGCTAAATATTTGGTTTGCTAATATTTAGCTAGAAAGCTAAATATTTAACTTCAATCTTAATATTTAGCTTGCTAACTAAAGATTTAGTTTGAAACTACATTTTTAGCTCACTAAAAACATAAGCTAAGTAGTTAGAGAACTAAATATTTAGCTCTAAGCTACATTTTTAGTTTGCAATCTGATATTTAGCTCCGTAAATATATGGAGTAATATTTTACTCTTTAAATGTTTTGCTAGCAAGCTAATTATTTAACTTAAGTTTGAAGTTAAATATTTCTTTCAATCTGAATATTTAGCTTGCTAACTAAAGATTTAGTTTGAAGATGCATTTTTAGCTAGCTTAAAACATTTAGCTTGCAAACAAAATATTTAGTCACTCAAGTTTGAATTTACATATTACTCAAGTAAAAGTAAAAATTACAGTATAGTAAAACTACTCCTAAAAGGTTTGTTTGCCTCCAATAAGTTGCTCAAATAAATGTAAATAGTTACTACACTGAAAAAACATAGTGGAGTTCCAACTTAATTTGTTAAATGTAATAAAACTTAATTTATTTACGTCTGTTTATCACGACAACATAATAAACTTAAAACATTTACTTGGATAAACTCAATTAACAGTTATTTTTTAAAGCTGAATCACTTGTCTCCTTTTTTCAGTGAATCTCTTCTGATTAAAAAGTGGTGATGCTTTCAAATCAGGAATAAAAATATAATTAATTGCAACTTTTTAAACCATGACATTTAAAATTACATTTACTGTTCTTGCCAAAGTGTAAGGATTTTGTGATTTTACAGTTTTTTCCTAAATGTCTTTTGTATTATTTGTGCAAAATACAAATAAAATAACAATTTCAGATGTGTGGAAGAGTTTTTTTGTTCAGTGTAAGACTTTAGATTCATTTTTTTCACATGGGAAAAGTGTTTCATTCATCACTGATGAAACACTTCGTCTGATCAAAAGCGATTCTCTCAAACATCAGTAACATCTTCAGTATTTGAGCGTTTTGAGTGTGAAAATCGGGTCGGAAGTGCTGGAGATAAAAAGGCTCGATCACATTTGGACTAATTCCTCATTGGTGTCTCCGTCTTTGTTTCCGTGTCATTTCATCATCTTGGAGATTTTTATCTTTTCTATCTTTCATGTTGGAGGAAAAGTCGGAAGTTTGAGCAGCTGAAAAAGTATTTCTGTGGATAAACTGAAATCTAATCCATTGAATCTCTTTTAGAAAAAACAGCAACATGTAATATATGTTACATGTTGCTGTTTTTTCCAGGGTGATTTTTAAGACAATATTGATGGATTCAATTCCATTTAATTTTTCAAACCTTCTTCCTCGCTCACAAGTCAATCTAAAAATCTCATAAAGACGACAGCGCTTGTGTGTTTATTTGTTTTTCTCTAATTTCTGCTGCATTGATATTCCTCCGTCTCCGTTCTTTTCCTTTGGAGAGTGTGGGCGGCTAAGCGACACTTCAGCTCTCCCTCGCTTCCAGGATAAAGAAGTCTTTGTGACCTGGACGCCGCTTCAACCGCTGATGTTATCAGTACATTAATTGCATAAAAGAAAGCAACAATCCAACACGTAAAAATGATTTATAAACGTCAGAGCTGCTGCTTTTTTTAATCACACCAAGCGGTTTAATTTAGTGAAATAAACGCAGCCGATATCGATGAACGCGAGAAGTGGTGGACATGCAGCACTCACCATCCTCTTTGCATTCCTCCGGCAGCTTTGCCTTCTTGGCGAGCCTCGGGTCGAGCCACGACGTCGTCTTCGTGTTGTGGCTGCGGAGACAAACCAGAGAGCGAGTGAGCGGGACTGCAGTCGGCGCTGAGATGGAGGAGGCTTCCGACAAAGAAGCGAGGTTGGTGGATTCCTAACTCGGCTCTTCAGAGAGGAACGTGCGCCTCCGAAAAGTTAAAAACACTCAACGGGAACTGAAGAGGAATCATTATTTTTAATTAGCTTACTGTCGCTCATTAGGAAGAGGGCAGAAGAAGTGACAGATGAGCAGACTAGTCGATAGAATGACTGGGGAACATTTTCCGGAGCCTGAAGAAGCAAACTGGACTCAGGTTAGCTAGTAGCTGCGTTTCCATTGACTGTATAATTGCGCAATTTGTAAATTTGCTTAATGGAAACATGGCAATTTCTATTGAAAATTTTGGTTTATTGAGCAAAACTGCAATGGAAACACTTTTTTTCACATCACGAGACACACGATCAACAACCAGACATTATCACCAGCGAAAACCACGAAGACGACATTTTTCCCATGTTATAAGTGAAATAATCTGTACAAGTATTAATTTTTTTTTTGTTTTGTTGTTTTAAATCATCATCGCTCTCATTGCTGGAAGAACAGCTTAGCTTGTTCTTGATTTTGTCTCGGTAAATCCTCTTTTTTGTGTATTGTCTGAGAAAAAAATGCATGACATGTTGGAGATTTCAAGTGGCTGCAGTCGCTACGCTGTCAAACACCGAAGTGGAAGAGACCCAGGAGTTCTGCACTTGAGTTCTTGAGAGAGATGAAATGTCCTGTCCACAAAGGACGTTTTTATTCTTCAAACCTCGAGTAAAATAACACATTTCTTTGTTCTTGTGGAGTATATATATCGGCCTTAAAGACATGTGATACACTGCAGGCTCAAAGAGGCTTAGTGTTAGCTAAAATGTTTTGAAAATGAAGTGTTATTAATTATTTTAGCACCTTATTTGGAGTGAAAAAGTTGTAAATGTGACCCTTTATGCCTCCTTGAACAAGTTAAGCTAGATCTATGGGCTGTAAAAAAAACAAAAAAAAAAAAACATCTTTATTAAATTTTTTTCTTGGATAATTAGATTTTAGGCTGCTCAGTTCAACATTTACTCAACGTTTTCACCTGCACATGAAAATGGCTGCAAACAAATCCGCAATTATACAATCATACATCTTTGAAAAGCAGAAGCGAAGCCTTCTGCACAATCAACAAGACCGCAGCAAGTGGTTTCTGGATGGTAAGTCAACAACAAAGCACTTCCACTCTCCCAGCAGCCATTGTTACAGCGCCCACAGTGGTAAAACCAGCTTACCAAACATGCTGGAGATCCACTTGGGTTGCTAGGTAACGGGTGGAATTCCACTGGGGTTGCTAGGTAACGGGTCAGCGTCTGCTTATTTGTGGCTTTACATTCCGAAGGTTCTTGAAACATTTTGTTTAAAGACACCAAAAACCATTAAATTATTGCCCAAAAAATGGCTGGGTGGGTTCTAAACATTTGAAAGTATAAAAAAGTGCAAAATGTGAATCTTACATAACAGTTCCCCTTCAAATGTCACTAATAATGGAACCTTTTACTAGATTAATGTGGTTTTCATTTAGCAATACCAACATTGAGATGTATAAAAGTGTTTATTACTTGCAATAATACACACTTGTTCATCTTGGAACACGCTGTTAATTTTTGAGCAAAAACCAATAAATGCGTGAAACCCACATGTGCTGAGAGGCATAAAAGTAGCTTGGGGGAATAGCATGTGGTCATGAGTCATTAAATCGTATTTTAAGGAAAAAATACTCGAGTATCTCAGTTTTAGTTGCACTTCTCTGTCCTCTACTGAACTGGACTGATGGATGAAACCGATGCTGGCTTCCCCAGAGCTAAAAATAGAAGACAAAGTGGAAGATGGACGCACTTTACAGGAGATAAATGCGGCACATGAAGCTCCACCTTCAGTATGGAGCCAAGATGTGATGCTCTTCCAGGTGAGCTTGTTTTAATTTCTGTTTGATTCTTCTCCATCTGTCCTCCTCTTTCTTCGTTGACTCATTTCCCTTTCTACTCTTGTCATCAATTGATATTTATAGTCAGCCTGCATCACTTCCTTGTCCCCCCACTCAATCTTTGCTGCTTTAAATCGCCATCGCTGTTTTTAACTTTAACTTTGTCAGCTCTTCTCTGCAGCTGCTTCACTTTCAGGGCTGCAGATAAATAAACTGATCTCATGTGGCAGCCAATCGCAGATAAGCAACGTCTTGGCAACAGCGATTAGCAAGCCACCACTTCAGGGGGGCAAAGCAAATTAATTGGGTAATGTCCTCAGTGGATGGGGGCCACAAGTCATCTCCAGTGGGGGGGATTAAAAGTTTGCTGCTGTTGTAAATGGAGACAAAAAGTCATCATGTATGGCTGCAGAACACACATTTCAAGCTAGTTTGAAGGATCCAATCAGGAAATGACTCAGTCATGTAGCAAAACTTACAAAAATTATGTCTGCTTGAACTTTATTAGTGCGTGCATAAGAACCAGTCTCTAAATACACGTTGAATTCCCTTCACACCAACTCAAAAGCACACGGCAACTCCATTATTCTTGCAGAATAAAGACTCACCTACAGTTTTACTGCAGCTGTAAAGCGCCAACAACTGCAATGAGCTTTTTACAGCATCATTCAGAGGAAGACTGGATTTCTGGGGACTTTTAAATCCTTATTAAAGCACCATGCATCCATTTATTTTGTCTCAGAGCAAGCATTTTAGCGAGAATAGAGTGTAACATGCAATAAAAAGGTAAACATTGGGCCATTAAGAGATTAAGCAGGAAAAAACAGAGACTACAAAAACTGTATTTGGTGGAAAATACATTCTAAAAATAAGAGAAATGCTTACAATTTGTCACTTTATTATGTCAAAGTTGGTCAGAGTTTATCCAAACTTCTGGTAAAAATGTGCAAAAAAGTTTTAAAATAAATAAATCCTGAATAATTGCAGCATAATTTTCAATTGAGAAAAAAAAAAAAAAAGGAAAAATCCGCTCTTAAATTTCAGTAAATTTAGTGAGTTTGGTAAAATTTTCTATTAAAAAAAAATTTTTTTTTGCCTCTTTGTTCATAACCTCCATGTATAGAGTTGGAGGCAAAATTTTAAAAGTATTAATCATTATGTAGCAAGTAAATCTCTCAGTAAAGCTTCCATACAATGCACTGGTAGCATCTCACTAAATAAAATGAGTCTCTAATTTTTTAGATATAACTTTCTCAGAAAGCACAGAAAGACATGCAGCAGATAAGGTAAATATTGAACATATCAAGTTTTTTTTTTAGTTTAACTATTTCTTATGGGGTTTTTTCACTTTAAATCAAAGCAAACATGCTGGAACTCTGCTTGGGTTGCTAGGTAACGGGCGGAATTCCGCTGGGGTTGCTAGGTAACGGGGAATTTGTGAGTTATTTGTGCCAGGTATTTGAGAGTTTAAATTAAGTGGGTTTTTGAAACATCTCATTTTGTAGACACCAAAAAATGTGAACTTATCGCCAGAAAATGTCTCGCTGTATTTTTTAAGCACTTGGGATGTTTTTAGAACTAGTTAAGATCCAAATGGAAGTACGAAAGTGTGTGAAATGAAGTAAAAAATTGGTTCAAAATGTGAACTTTGCACAATAGGTAATTTTTTAATAGCAAGAACTTACCTTCACTCAAGTGAAAATGTTTTTACGCTTACTAGAGTGCATTTTTGTCAGTTTATTTGTGCATCAAGCACAGTGTTTGAGCAATTGCTCCACCTGTGTCTGATTCGTTTCTACTCACTCGATGAAGTAGACTTCTCCTTTCTCGGTGTAAGCCATCTCCCAGTTGTCAGGCAGCGGTCCTAGCTCGTCGTTCTCCTCTGGTTTTGGGACCACCGTCTTCGGGGACTGGCCGTCCTCCTGGGGCACCTCTGCCGGGGCCTCTGCCGGGTTACTCTGAGGTCCGACGTCCCCTGAAGCGTCTGTGCTCTTGTCTTCGTGCTCGCTCGACTCTGAGGTGACAACAAGGTAAGGATGAGTCAGGTTCGACATTCTCAGACGGAAAGGACAAGAGGTGAGGAGAGGAGAGTGAAAGACAAGACAGGAAAGGCGAAAAAAACCCGGAGAAGTGACGGATTGAGGCATAAATATAGGAACGAGCGATTGGAAAAGGATAGGAGGCAGTGACTCAGGGGAAAGGCAGGGAGGTTAACGAGACAGAAAGATGAATAAAGGAGAGGAGACAGTAAAGATTGAGACAGAAGCAGGCAGAGATGCTCTACTTTGAGTTGTGGTGCTGTGTGAAAGTGTCACAGGAAGAAAAATGGGAAGAGATGGCAAGTGTCTCTTTCCCAGAGGAGATCTGGAGGAGGAGAGCGGAGTGAGGGGAACAAATGAAAGCAAAGGGATTGAGAGATAATCTATGGGAGGGAAAGTGAGAGTTAGTGAACTGCTCAGATCACAGAGACCGCTGTGCTCTATTGATTCCCCTTCAGCTGTGCTGGTCAGACCACACTGACCATCTACAGACACACACGGCTGCTATTGAGCCGAGAGCAGCAGCAGGAAAGCTTCACATCCAACATGCCCAGAGGCTGAAGGTGCTGAGCTTCAGTCAAGAATATTTCCTGTTCTCCTGCATTCGTTTATCTCCCTGCTTTCAGAGTCATCGGCATCATTTAGACCAAAATTTACATCATAGCCGCATATCGTAAGTCTTCCTTGAGATTACAGAAAGTTTCCACAGTTTATAAGTCATTTTCAACCTGACAAATTTGATTTTCAACTCAAATCCAACTAGTTTTCTGTAAATCAGTGGAAGTTGTGTTGCAGCTGCAAATAATGATTATTTTAGTTATCGATTAATCGATTATTCTGACGATTAATCGATCCATTGGATAAAAAATATTGGCACATTCTGTAGATTTTTCAGTTCTATTTTTATATATTAGATATTTTATATATTTTAACAATATTAGAAATGCAATAAGAGACTCAAAATAAGCAATTCAAATAATAACAGAAAGATTTTACTGCCTAGAATAAAACAACAGAGCATTCCTTTAGTAAAGTCATTGTAGAGCCAATTTGTTGACTCCATGTTTTGGATTAACTGATTAATAATTGATAGCAAAAGGTGTCTTATGCAAGATTTTCTTTCCAGAATTTAAACCAGATGAAACAGATTAATTGTGTCAGCAATTACAACATTTAGACCAAATTTAAATCATAACTACATATTGCAAGTTTTCCTTAAGATTGCAGAAAGTTTCCACAGTTTGAAAGTCATTTTCATTCTGATAATCCAATTTTCAACTCAAATCCAACTAGTTTTCTCTAGATTAGTAATAATTTTTTGAAGCTTAAATATAAGGCTGCAAGTAACAATTATTTTAGCTATCGATTAATCGGCTATTTGTACGATTAATCAATGAATCGGATAAAGAATTGGCATATTCTGCAGATTTTTTACTTGAGTCTTTTTATACAACACTAGAAATGCATTAAAAGATGCAAATAAACAATTCAATTCAAATTTTAAATTCAGAAAATTAAGATTTTACTGCATTAAATGCAACAACATAGCAAAATAATATATTTTTGTTCATTTCTGTGTAGAAATTATATTACTGTGAAAATGTAATACTTTTAAGCCAAAAGTTGTCACCATGAGAGTCACATAGCAACTAACTAAATGTTCTCTATTTATATAATTTGTTGTTTAACATCTAAAAAATGTCACAATTGATGATAAAACATCTATAAACACTAGCTACTTACTTTAAACTAATTTAAGATACTTTTTAAACATTTAGATTTAGATTTAAGACTAAAACAGCTAAAATTCTGGAAAAGGGAAATATAGTTTAATAGGTTTGAGTTTAGGAGTTCAGAATTAATTCATTTATTTACATATGTTTAGACATAATCTAAATATTCAACAGCTTACCTGGTTTGAGTTCATTATGATAAGAAATCCAAAATCTCATCCTTTGACCAGCCGTCCTCTCTCTAAAAAACCACTTTGGGAATATTAAAATCTTTCTCCAGAACATTGAATTCACCAGTTGATCTTCCTGAACTTCTGATTTTTGTGTGCTGCCTCTGTGCAGCTGCGGACTCCTCAGGTTACAAAACCCTCCTTAGAAAGTCACAGGACCACAGAGTGGCCTAAGACTTAAAATAAGAAAATAAAAACTCATAATGCCTCCTTTTATGATCCTCCGTTCATGTGATCCAGGGATGCACTCGGAGGCTTTCTGTGTTTGAGAGTGTCTGAGCGTCTTTGTTGCTCAAAGCACTGATAAGCCAAGGTTTAATTGTTTGTGCGTCTCTATCAAGGGGACGTATCAGGTATCATCTGCTGATGTAACCTCAGGAATCAACAGCGAGTCTTTCAAGGTCTGCTCCCATTAAAGCCGGTGTTTGTCATGATAACAGCCAGAACATCCTGTTCTGTGTAATAGTCACTGTGTGATTTCAGATAAGTTTGAACAGCTAATAAAAAGCTAAGGGTGCATCACATTAAATGTGACCTGTTATGCTTCTTTCTGCAAGTTACGTCACGCTTATGCGTGATATAAGACATCTTCATGACATTGTTCTGTCCAAAATCTTTCTTAGATAATGAGATTTTAGTTCAGTTCAACATTTACTCAATATTTATTAGTTGCACTTGAAAATGGCTTCAAACATAAGCGCATTTATACAATCGTACATCTTTGAAAAGCAGAAGTGGAGCCTCCTGCACAACCAACAAGAATGCAGCAAGTGGTTTCTGGATGGTAAGTCGACAACAAAATACTTCCACTATTCCAGCAGCCATTGTACAGGACATACAGTGGTAAAACCAGCTGACAAAATGTGCTGGAGCTCCACTTGGGTTGCTAGGTAACGGGCAGAATTCTACTGGGGTTGCTAGGTAACGGGTCAGTGTCTGCTTACTTGATATAAAATATGTTCATTACATTTTTCTGTGCAAAATCTTTCTCAGATAACGAGATTATAGTCTGGTCAGTTCAACATTTACTCAGTGTTTCCAGTCGCAAGAGAAAATGGCTGCCAACAGATGCACAATTGTACAACCTTACATCTTTGAAAAGCATAAATGGATCCTCCTGCACAACCAACAAGAGTGCAGCAAGTAGTTTCTGAAAGATAAGTCAACAACAAAACACTTGTCTTTTCCAGCAGCAGTAGAAACAGCCGACCAGATGTGGTGGAACTTGAGTTGCTAGGTAACGGGGCTAGGCTTAGCTGGGGTTGCTAGGTAACGGCGCAGTGCCTGTGGAATGCGACACCAAAAAAAGCAGCGACTTGTTGCCAAAGACCGGCTGGTTGGTCTTTTTTCAGCGCGTAGGCTGTTTTTAAAAGTAGCAGAAACTTAAATGGAAGAATAAAAAAGTGAATTTGTGAATTTTTCATAATAGGTCTCCTTTAAAAAAGATCAAAAATAGTTTTCCTGTAACTGCTTTTTCTGTTTTCTAAGAACCACAACACCTGCCAGATACTTACTGGCCAATTTACATGATTTTTCTTCTAAAATAGAAATTACAAATAAGAGAAAATATTTTTCAAAAAGTGTCTTATTTCAATTATCCCTTCTGTTGGTCGAACGACAGAGAATCAGAACCAGGCTACAAAAATATTTGTTTAATTGTCAGGATGTAGCCATAATATTAGCAGGAAAAGTAGCATTTTTACAAAAAAACAGTGCCTTAAAACTAGAAGAAAAAAGTTGTTTAAATGAGGAAAAATAAGCGAACAGCTCTCAGGATGTGAGCAGACCAGTCCATGTAAATCTTGATTTTTGTTTTTTAAAATCCTGCTACTGTTAGTCATTTAATGCAGATTACGTTTTTCTTTTATTTGCACCAAAGTACTCGTTGACGAGTTAAATCACCACCAACGGTTTATTTTTTTTCCCCTCCTTCAAAGAGACTCAACTGAAGGATGTCTGTTACCGCTCCTGTTGCTAAGCAACCGCCTTTGAGGAAGCCGTCGCTACGACTTTGAGCCGCGAATCGGGACCGTCGTGACAAAGCCGAGTCGACCTCAGCCTCTGCGGACGTTGTCGGGCTCTGACCTGGGGTGACGGCGACGCCGTTGCCGTTGACGACGGGCTTCTCCTCCTCCTCCTCCTCCTTGGGGGGCTCGACGGCGGCTCTCTCCATGTTGTTGACGGACTTGTTCCGCTTCCTCTTGCCCTCGGAGCTGGGTCTGGCGCCCGGCAGCAGCTGGTCTGTTACATTTAGCAGCAGAGCGCTGGGCTCAGCTGGAGGCTTCGGCGTGCCGTAGAAGTTTTCTGGGAAAAGCAGAGAGAAATCCAGATTCTGGTGATTGAACGGCTTTTCCTGCAGGCGCTGATCAATGCGGGTTTTAGTTTTCAGTAGTTTCCGAAGGCAAAACTGATATTTATCTTTTAGACAGATTAGAGATTTATGACAGATTTATGATGGAGTTTTAAGGCTACGCTAAGAAAATAAAAATATTATGAGAAGTTAAAAAATTACAAGCATAAAGTCGAAATAGTAAAAGAATAAAGTCATAACATTACAAATGTATTCTGGTAATATTATGATTTTTTTTCTTAAAATATTACAACTTTATTCTCTATTTATTTGTATACATTTTTGAAGTTTTTGTAATACTATGATTTTATTCTGGTATTATTTTGACTTTATTCAAATAATATTTAGACATTATCATAATACTACGACTTTATTTTCACAATATTTCAGCTTTATTCTCATATTATTATGACTTTACTCTTGTACAAGTTTATTTTCACAATATTTTGACTTTATTCTATTAACCAGAGTTTAGTAAACAACGTTGTTGCAAACTAAATAGCCACGGCCAAAAAATACTTATTATTCTTTGGTTAATTTTTTTTTAAAAAGAGAAAATTTTCTAAAATCTTACACTTAAATCACCAACCACAATTTCTCCGGTGTTTATTTTAAATATTGAGTTTATGTATTGAAATAAAGGTATTCCAGATGTCATTAAAACTGTATTAACCATCATGTTGGTTTATTTTAGCTGCAGAAGTAATTAAAAATAAAACAAAATGAAGACAGTATTGTATTTCAGTTTCCAAGCGGCATTTTCCACAGTATTGAACTGTGAATAGGCGAAGGTGTTTGAATTCAGTAAAAAACACAAATTAGTTTTAGAAAAATCTAGCATATACTTGGTGACACATTTCTGATTTCCCACTTAATGTCATATTTAATGTCAAAACCTACAAAAACAATATAATAGAAAATAAAAAGCTTCTCAAAAACCAAAGATTTGCAAACTCAAACAGATATTTAGACGCGCCATCGGCTCTTGGACGACTTATTTTATTCATGTCCTGCACATCGATCACTTTCCAGACATGTTCGAATTTTATCTAGCTAAATTTCATCAAATCTTGGACTCAATAATAAACGTTTTTCTCTCCGTTTTGTTCTCTGCTCATTGCCACGTAGCGACAAACCCTTCCTCAGTCCTCTAAGTTGATTTTGCATCGTTGCCATGATTCGCTTTGAGTTTTGGCAGCTACTCTGAAAGCCTCCATCCGCCGCTGTGAAAACCTCAAAAACTCAACTTTTATTTGCTCTTCAAACCAAGAGGTACGGTTTGGTTGGTGTGAGGTGGAATACAGTGACCTCGACAATTGTTGGCACAAACTGTGCCAAAAGTTGTATTAAAAGTCTTAAAACGATTTAGTCAAAAACAACTTGGAATACAATAATCTAACTACACATTCAATGCTAGATTTTAGAAAATCTAAATTTGTAATCACCAATTTCAACAACCTGCTATAATTCCAATCAGAAAAAGATAAAAGTTTTGAACTATTTTAGATTATGTTAACTAAGTGTTAAGGATAATTTCTTATTTTTCTGTTGAGATGCATTTTATTGCACATTCTTACATCTATTTTGAGAAGCTACACGTTATTTCTGTTCGCATGAATGCTACAAATGTTTACTTCTGTAAATATGGATGCCACAAAAGTATTTACATGATGCTACAAATACGACTATTCTTTTCATTGCTTCTTTAAATATGAATGCCTTCAAGCGTTACACAGAGACATATCTGGTATCCATGGAAACGTCAGACTGTTGGCTGGAAGCTGATGGTAAGTATTTGAGTTTATCCTCAAGGGCTGCAGAACAGACGTCAGTGATCAGAATCGAAAGAGACATTGTATGGAGCTCTGGCAGTGCCAAAAAATAGGGGTATATAGTTTGATGGTTTTATTTTATTTTTTCAGTAAAATTATAGTAATTCTTATTTTTCATACTGGAAATCCTAAAATTACACAAACAATTAGATAAAAAATAAGTGTGGATATTTAAAAATGTAGGCATTTTTAAATATAAGTTGATGTAGTTTAGTAAGCGAAAACATGTCTTTTTTATTTTTCATTAAATGAAATAAATTAGCTTTAGTTTAACTCAGATGCATCAATCTTTGCAAAGGTAATCTATGGTTTCTTTTTATTTAGTAAGTTTCTAGAAGGTTTATGTACTAAAATCCAGATTATTTTATGTTACATCCTCATTTTCTCTTAAACTATAACAGCAGCTGTGATACTTCTGATGGTTACTTTTATTTTGGTATGAGGATGATTGAAGTAGAGTTGAGAAAAACTAAATTAGGCATCTGCAATTTAAAATTAATCAAACATTTTTTTTGTGTCTTTACCTGGTGAGCCAATAAGTTAGTGAAAAACTGAAGAAAAATTATTTTTGAAGGTTATTACAGGAGGCAACGTCTAAAATGTTGAACGAAAGAGATAACCTTATAAACCTTTCAATTCAAAAGATGGATATAGCTAGGGTTAGACATTTTCTATCAACTGTAATTGATAGTAAATTACACTTTTAAAGAGAACAGAGCTGCAATATACATTTTCCCTTAAAAGATAAAATGCTATATATAAAATCCAAGAGTGTGAAAAAATCAGCTCCAGCCACAGACTTGTCCTGTAGTAGTTCATGGAAGGTTTGCTTTTAAGGAAGCTTATCTGCTCAGCTGCACCACGGTGCTCCTGGTAGAAAGATCATACATGAGAAGACGACTTGTGAAAATCCACAGGGATTATTTTAATGCACCGTGCTGAAGCATTAGCGACACCGCTAACACCGACTGCAGGAAAACACCAGGAGAAGCCAGAGAGACTTAAAAGGAAAAAAATTAGCTCGTGTCTCCCACTGCGGTGGAAAAAAACCATCGACTTTGGAAGACACAAGGCCTCCACAGAGGAGCTGGGAAGAGATTATTGGGACTGTTGGGATTAACAGCCCCACATAAATCCTGAAACCTGACGAGATTAATATTTGCCTCTGACAAGAAAGAAAGCTAACTTGCATAACACACACATGCCTCATGTAGCTACGGTTCTGGAAACAAATTTAAATACAGGGCAAGGATGTCACATTAAATTTCATTCTGGAAACCTAATTTTAGCCTGCTTTGTCCATTCCAAATAACTAATGATTAATCGTGATGAATCAATTATTCAAATAATTGTAAACTAATCTACTAATCGATTAATCGTTAACTGGAGTATAGAGGCTAAAAGAAAAGACAATTTGCTGAAATAAAAACTTAATGAGAGTAGTAATTAAACCAAAACTGTACAAAAATACATAAATTTTGCATTTGAGATAAAAAAAAAAACAACAAAAGAAAACAATAAAACGTAACTCCTTGTTTGGCCTCATAGTTTTAGCTTCACCTGGTTTGAATTCTGGGAAAAATCTATTAAGCAGCTTTTGATAATCAAATTTTAAATAACTTAATCCAAAACATAGTAAACAGATTAGCTGTACAATGTGTTGATGCTGACTCAAGCAGAAATATTTGAGGTTTGCTCATATTGATGTAATTGTTCACTAAAGGAATGCTATGTTGTTGCATTTTAGACAATAAAATGTTTATTTTTTTGTTAAAAAAAAGGAATATTTTGATGTTGAATAAAAAGTCTCAAGTGAAAAATCTGCAGGATGTGTCATTTTTTAAATCCGATTAATCAATTAATCATCATCATCAAGATGACTGATAGATTAATCGATAACTAAAATAACCATCAACTGCAGCCCTGATGCGATGTGTGTTTAGGTACATTGTTAAATCAGGAAACCTGGTTGTGTGCAAATTAAATTTTTCACTTAAAAAGTCTTAAGTGTGTCAATGTTTTAAATCTGATTAATTGATTAATCTATAGATTATTTGATAAAAGAAAAAAGAACACTAAAACTAGCTTTTAAATAAAGCAGTCAAACATTATGCTTATGAAATACATTTCTAAATCCAGCAACCTCAACCAAATGTTGTCAAGATACAATTTGTATTAAATTAGCTAAATTTTCCATTTTATTCTAAATAAAGCATCATCTTATATGATTTGTGAAGCAGAATCCAGAAAATGTCAAATATTAACATTATTTAGTGATGCTATACATCACTTTGCTCCTGTTTTAATCTATTTATTCAACCAAAAGGTGAAAACTGATTTTCATTTAGAAGAAAATAAATTATTTGAACACCTGCAGATAAAGTACCAGCAGGTTTCTGAGTTTCCAGCTCTGCATTACAGTCAGAGCAATAAAGACATTCTGAGGCTTTAAGCTTAAGCATGTAACATAAACATTTCACCCTTACAGGCAATTTATAACCGCATGTAAACCAAACATTGCCAGTGCATCTGTGCAAACATCTGCTTCACTCTGTCAGTGGAGCAAAACAACCAATTTCAGAACGAAGCATCGTCTTTATTGCTCCCATTGTGAGCGAAGCACGTTACATATCCTACTGCTCTGGTTGTTTTCTTTTAAAATATATTCTATGCTTTAGGTTTTATATTTTTCTGGGTACAAATTTACACACTATTAGTGTCATTCTCCCTTCCCATCCTGATGCCAGACACGGCTGCTCAGCTGGCTGAAAGAAAGCTGCTACACTTTGAAAACTAATAAAAGAAACAAATTTACAGCTGGTAAAAAAAGAGCCACGCCTTCCCAACTCAACATTCGCAGATTAAAACGGTTGCAAATAGATATGCTGTTATACAATTGTACATCTTTGAAAAGCAGAAGTGGAGCCTGCTTCACAATTAACAAGAATGCAGTAAGTGGTGTCTGGATGTGAAGTCGACAACAAAACACTTGTCTCTTCCACCAGCCATTGTAAAGTGCAGACAGTGGTAAAACCAGCTGACCAAACATGCTGGAGCTCCACCTGGGTTGCTAGGTAACGGGTCAATGTCTGCTTATTTGATATAAAACATGTTCATTACATTTTTCTGCGCAAAATCTTTCTCAGATAATGAGATTTTAGTCTGGTCAGTTCAACATTTACTCAGTGTTTACAGTCGCAAGACAAAATGGCTGCAAACAGATGCGTAATTATACAACCATACATCTTTGAAAAGCAGAAGTGGAGGCTCCTGCACAACCAGCAAGAATGTATCAAGTACTTTCTGGATGGTAAGTCAACAACAAAACACTTGTCTTTTCCAGCAGGGTTAAAGCCAGCTGACAAAACTTGCTGGAGCTCAGTTTGTGTTGCTAGGTGACAGGCTGGGTTACGCTAGGGTTGCTGGGTAACCGTTTTCAATTTTCCAGAAACCAAAAAACTTTTACTTATTGCCAAAACAACAACAAAAAAAACAACAACACGTGGGTGGATGTTTTTAAGTGCTTTGGCTGTTTTTAGAAGCAGTTGAGACCCAAATGGAAGTACAAAATCATGCAAAATGTGAATTTTGCATCATATGTCTCCTTTACAAACATGATAATAAAGTAGTTTATTTAATGTTTACAATGGAAGTAGAAAGGCCTGGAATTTGGAGATGTCTAGGTGTGAATGTGTGAGTTCCCCAAAGCTGGAACGAACACGTTTTAAAAAAAACATCTTGGTGTTTCTGTCCAACTGCAAAAGTCGACACAAATCAGTGAGACGTGAGCCGAATTCTAAGACATCTTCCCAACGAAATGCTGTGAATCTGTGAGGCTCTGTTGTAGTTTCTTTTAACAAATCTTTGCTGCTGTAACAAATTATTCCAAGTACTCTTCCCTTCAAATTTGATCCTTTATCTCTTTATTCTTCATCTAATTGGCTATTAAATCATTAAAACACATAAAATGCTGAATGATGGCAAATCAATTACACAGAAAAAATCTCAGCCTCTCTCTCCCCCCTGTGGAAAAGAGCTTCCATCGCCAAAAGGATCTGACAACCCCCCTGGCAGTGGCATTAAACTGAGCTTCAGAAATTTAATTTTCTTCCATCCTCCAGTTTGCAGCAGCAGACTGAGACTGGAGTCATGTGGGAGGAAAAGAGTGTTATCTGTGTGTTGACAGGGTTTGCTGGAGTTGGAGGTCGTCAGGCGGACCAAGGGAAGCATTTTGAGCTAAGTTTAAAATCCGAGTCTCCAGCCTACCTGACCACCAGTGAATGTGTTTGTTTTGATTCAGAAACTGAAGAGCTGCTGCAGCTGAAGGTCCAGGCCTTGAGAAAGGCAACATGAAGGTCCTGTGGAAGTGCGTGTGTGGGCTTTTTTCTCCACTATTCAGTGTTTACAGATTCCTTTAAGTGTCCTTGATGACTAATGACTCTCTCTCCTCCACAGAGCTAAAAGATGGACAGATGAATGTAGAGCTTGAGAAAAAAATGAACAAATAAATCTAGTCATGTTATAGTGACGCTAACGATTATTTTAGTTATCGATTAATCAATTATTCTGATGATTAATCGGATAAGAATTTGGCACATTCTGCTTATATGATATCAGAAATACATTAAAAGATGCAAATAAATAAGTAAATAAATAAATAATGCAACAACGTAGAAAACCTTTAGTGAAGCTTCACATAAATGTGAAAAGTCTTTTCTGACTGACTATTTAATAATTTAGTAGCAATAGGTGCTTAATCCAAGATATTTTTTTCCAAAATTCAAACCAGGTGAAGCTGAAACGATGCCACATGAGGAGATTTTGGTAGGACATATTTTCAGACAGATGTTTTTTATTAATCTTAAATACAACATGCATGTATATTTTATACAGTTTTGTCTTAATTAGTGCTCTCAGTAAGTTTTTCTTTCAGCAAATGTCCCTTTTTTAGAGTCTGTATACATCAGTTAATGATTAATCGATCACTGAATTAGTTGACAATTATTTGAATAATCAAATTAATACCATTAATCATTTCAGCCCTACATCAAAGCTGGTTTTGGATTGAATAAAACCAGTTAATGATTAATCGATTACTAAATTAGTTGATGTTATTTCAATAATCGATTAATCATTTCAACCCTAGTTGAAGAATGCCTTCTGTAAAGAATCAAAAGTGCCACAAAGAAGAATTACAGCTTTCACATGCGCTGTCTTTACTGAATCCTCACCTTCATATGTTCCACTCTCCAGCAGAGCGCCACTTTTCTCCAATTCCATAAACCGGTCGACGGTCACAAAATTATAATCCACGCCTGGGACTTCTCCCTCCTTGGGCTGCCTAGTAGTGCCTGTGAGAAAATAAAAAACAGAAAACAGAGAGGTTAGAGCTTCACTGCGGTACAACGGAGCAGAAGATTCACTTGTTCTCTTAATATGAAGAAAATTTCACTGTCAGATAGGGCTGAAACGATTCCTCGATTGATTCGAGTACCTCGATTATTAAAATTCCTCGAGGAAAATTTACCTGCCTCGAAGCTTTGTTAATTTATGTTTTATTATTTAGCGCACCGTGTTCCGGCAGGAACATTACTTGCGTTGCACAGAGCTCTCACTTCCGCCTCTGAGTTGTTGACGAAAGCTAA
>CAEGAE010048928.1:0-19623 GCA_903067095.1 Girardinus metallicus
TAGCTCAGAGAACAAGTGTCATTACGTAGAAAAGGTGAAATCCCTCTTAACTCTTCATTTCTTCAAGTTAGCAGGGGTTGCATTTTACGGCAAAGCCTATTATTAGCCTGCCAAAATCTCCATGTCTTATTTATTGTCCTATATATATGAAATGTACTAGTTATGATTATCATGTAGGATGGTCAGTTATGATATCGTTTATATCGTTAAAAATGTCATGTTCAACATTTGGATGTTATGTTAAACCAAAATAAAAATTGTTTGTACATGCTTTACATTTAGCAAGGTTGCATTGTCAAATTTATTTCCTTCAGTTTTCTTGCAATAGCAATAATAAAGAAATAACTTCTCATCTCAAAAAGTGTTCATTATTAATTCCACGGCCGTCATTATTCCTGTTATCCCAGTGTTGTTCAGTATGCCTCCTGCCTCTTCGTGAACATTTTCACTCCTTTTTACCGGGCAGCAGCCACATCTCTCTCTTCATCCTCCTCCAGCGATAATAAATCCCCTGAATCGCTAACTCCCCCTCCTTCTCTGCTCCTCAATGTGCTCCAGCGGTCAAAAATCGTGTTGTAAACTTATCGGTTAGTTTGACACATTTTTTCGAAGAGGCTTGTGCGCTTTTTAGCTTTTGTTATCGTAGTTTCTGTGACCCGTCCCGTCCCAGACTCCGGTTAGCTGTAATAACGCTATTTATAAACTTAGAGGAGAGGGGCGGGCCAAGGGGAACTGAAGGATTTCATTGGATAAACCCAATGTCCGTCAATAAAATCAACCAATGGGCTGTCGCGGTCGATAAAAATTATATTTCATGCACTTTTTTTGTTAAATTATGACAGTCTGGGGCCGCCCCTTATACAATATGTGCATTAGTCTGTATCCCAGACGGACAGTCCTTCCCTGGACAGAAGTTCAAACTGAATGGAGCTTTTTTTGTGTGTGTGTGTGTTCAAATTGTCAACCCGCCATAGTGGTGGGTGCGTTGCTCCAATTAACACGCCACTTCATACTTTTACCCGCATTTGGCCAGTGGCAGGTGCTAATTTCCACCCCTGGTTACACCACACTTTTTGTAGACGTCTTATCGCTTTGTGTCCTTTGTTTTTCTTGTTGCTTTTGTTTACCTTAGTGAAACCTCTGTTATGCCTCGCATTAGTTTTCAGTAGTCAGTAGATTCTCCTGCTTTCACTCTCTACATGTCAGGATAGGTGGCGCCAAATGCTGCTTGAAGATGTTTTAAATGTTACATGCACATTTCAATATCAGACCCAAACCGCAGCTGAAAATCACTTTGAAGTAAATTTGATCAGAGGCATCTGAAAACATGTCAGGCTGCATTAGCTACAAATAAAATCTGTATGACTACTTTTTTATATAGTTATGTTTTGAAGATTAAACAAAACTAATAAATCAAAAAGATTTGGTCTCACCTGTTTTCTGATCACATTTTATTTTCTTAGCCTCTCCCATGTCCACCCGTGAACCTAAAAGGGACGAACAGATAGGAAAAAAAAGATGATCAAATTACCTTGATCTTTATTTAATTTTATTTTGTCCTTAATGAATACATTGTCTGTAATAATATTTAAAAATTAGCCATGACTTTAGTTGGAAGACAAATTGTGTTCTCTTCTTACCATCACAACGAGATCATATATTCAAACTGTTTTATATTCATTTAGAAAAAAAACAATACAAAAGTTATCAAAACTTTCTCATTATTAGGATCACTGGGTGTTTGGTTGGGTTTGTTTATTTCTGTGGGTCTTTTTGTTCCTTTTTTATTTAGATCAATTATGTTTTTGTTTCACTTTACTTCAGTCCTTTATTGGTAATTTTAGTTTCAGTTTTACTTTGTTTCCTTTTTTTATCATTTTTTGTTCCTGTTTTTCTCTGCTTCAGTTCATAGTGTTGCCAGTTTATTTATTCTATGTAATATGTTTTTATATTTTGTGATATATTTATTTATTCTATTCAATTATTTTACCTGCCTGCGAGAGTGGCTATTTTTTACATGTCATTGTGCTTTCTTCGTGCACAATGACATTAAAAGGAATTCTGATTCTGTTATGTTTATTCCAGGTAGATATTCTTTGTCACTCTAGTTTTATTATGTTTCTTTATTCAAATTATTCTGCAGTATTTTATTTCCTATTCCCTGGTTTGCCATCTTCCACTCACCTCTTTTAGCTCATCAGTCCTTTTTGTTCCACATTCAACCTCCCCCGTATTTAAGCAGTTTACTCTCAGTCACTACTCGCCAGCTCGTCTTGTCAACTCCTGTCGCTTTCCTGTACTTTTCCTTACCTGCTTCGTTTCTCCTGTCTGGTTGTGTTTTGTATTATCTTTTGTTTCTTTCTGGGTTCCTGCATTTTTGTAAGTCTTATCTGCATTGTTTTCATTACATTTTCAACTCAACCCTACGTCTCCTGCCTGCTGCATTTAAAGCCTCAACTATAAAAACATGACAATCATGATTTTTAAAAATCCAAACTAAATGGATCAGAAGTTTAAAGGTTTTCTAACTTACCTTTTGTTTTGGACATGTTCCTTACAACAGGTTAAGGTGTGTTGATGTAGAGCCGTCGCTGATGCGATGCTGATGAACAGCTTCAGTCTTGTCTCTGTTCCTATATAATAACCCAACCCAGGTCCCCTCCCATGGTATATATCAACACAAGAAAAACTTTTATCTGAAACAGAAACCTAGTATACAAATAACTTTCTGTTTGTACACAGAAACTTGTTGGTTTAGGTCCCAGAAACCGGTTTCTGTACGCTAAACCAATAAGTTTAGCACACAGAAACTCGTTGATTTATTGTAGATACAGATACGTGTGTGTGTGTGTGTAGCCTTGGAGTCTATACATAGACTACAAGGTCAACAATAACACGAAGTTTAGCTTTGAAAGTAAAAGTTGAGCTTTGAAGACTTTTACTGTCTAATGCCTCTCCTGAGTCATTATCAGCCACTTTCTGTGCAAGGAAATAGTATTATTAATGTTTTAATGCAATGTGTAAATGCAACAGCCATAACAACAAATGCCTATTTAAAAGCAAACAAAAAAACAACAACACTAACCACACTTAAGCTGCTGTAAGCAGGTTCAGTTGACCTCTCATGTCTGGTAGAAAAACCAAACCCAGAAAGAGGAAGATCTACCAAACAGGTCAAAAATATTGACAGCTGTTACTGCATTTTCTCTAAGGGATTTCTTTATTTTTTATCTTTCAACTTTTCAACACCACGTTTATATTTTGTAATTTGCTTTGGCTACTCCAGCTTCATGGCAAATGTAGACACTTATGAAAGCAGTGGTTGAACCATTTTTTTTTTTAAATAATACTGACATTTAATTGTACTTCATTTTGTTAAATAAATATTCGTCAAGCTGAACAGATAATCCACATTGTGTTATCATCAAGTTGAATACATTTAACTTTTTCTCTGCAATGACAAAGTTTTGAAATTATGTACAATTTCACCAACTGAAGTGAACAGAAGTTAGCGTTACACTCTGAATGCTATCTGATCCTTTAAACACTCCCCTCAGTGGGAGAATAATGGTAACTAAATCGAATGAGAATTAAATGTAATTTAATACAACATTACCACTTAAAAACTGACAGGTAAAAAGAGATTATGACTATTCTTACCGTTATTTTGATGCTGTGCAGTGCAAACTCTGCTCTGTACAAATTTCAGAAAAATATCTGTAGCATATGCAAAAAAAAAATTCATACACTATACTCAATTTATTTAAGTCGTCAAAAAATTTATACATTTTCTTTTTAATTTCCCCTAAATGTGTTTTTGTCAAGAAAAGTAGATATTTTGTTTTGTCTTTTCCTTATACAAGCCCTCCTTTTCTCACTGCCTCCTCTCCCTTTTCTGCTTGCTTTTGTCTGTTGCATCGTTATGTTAATGAGGAGAGCTGCCTTCTATGTCCAGCTCCTCTACTATTGGGCAATAGAGCTTTGGTACCAATGTCACTGCGTCAGACGTTGTGGGGCGTTTACGTCTCGCGCAGTCACTCGGGCCATCTTTACAGACCAAAATAATCTTTTATCCCGTCGTTTTTATTGTGTTACTGACTGCAGTCAAGTTAGTTTCGAGTTGAATATTGGATATTCCAATATCCGCCGAGTAAGCGGCGTTTTGCTCAAGGTTGATCCGATTTATGAACGCTAATTTCGGCCAGCCGTTCTCTAGCTCCCTCAAGCGCTCGGAGGTTCAATTAAGGACTGTCAACAAATTTCTGAACCAAACACTCCTGTCAAACAAATGTTAATAACTGCCTTGCCTTGTGACCAACTGATACAAAAACGCGGTAATTCATGCTTTTACATGAGACACACTACCCTCTATTCAAATGTCAAGTCATATTCAATATTTTAAATAATTGTAATATTAATATAATGTTTTCTTCAATAGCTTCCATATTGTGTGTCACATTGACTAGAAATCAGTGTGCAATTGTTGTAGTAACCTTTTATTTTTATTCCATTTTAACTAACTTTTTATTTTTGTTACCTATTTTTTTTAGTTTAAATTTAGTATTTCTCTTCAATAACTTCTAGGTCATGTGACCTATTGAGTCAAAATCAGTGTGAAATTGTTCTTGTTCAGAAAAAAGGGCAAGCAGAAAAAGGAGAGGAGGCAAAGACAAAGGAGAGCTTGTATAAGAAAAAGACAAAACAAAATATCTACTTTTTTTGACAAAAACACGTTTAGGGGAAATGAAAAAGAAAATATACATTTCGTGACAGAAACTCGTGGGTAAGGACAAGGAAAAACTAAATATATATTTATGCTTTTATTTCTTATTATGTCAGCTTTGGTCTTCCGTATACTACTTGTATTTTGTAAGAAGCTGAAGGAAGTAGAATGTTATGGTCATGTGATGGAAAGTCTCTTTGAATGAGAAGCCTGTCAGGAAAATCAGTTGGTAAATCAGATGCAAACCTTCAGGAAATGAAAATGAAACTGGTTCATGCAGCTGTTTTGACTTAGAGCAATATATTCTTGTCATTAAGGCTGAAGTATGTAACTTTTATAAAAGATATTTATATATATTTTACATTTATGTTGAAGTTATCATTATGTTGTGACAGTATAAGACTGATAAGCTCTGAAAAAATCTATCTCCTCTGCAGAAATACACCACTCAGTCAGAAACAACTCATCAGAACCAGGAGGAGGGACTTAGCGCTGTCAATCACCTAATGTATGTGCTGCCCTGCTTATCACCTTTGCTCTTTGCTAAACTATAACTGGTTCACCACAGTAGATCCTTTCATGGATGCTAAGACTGTGGGAGGAAGCCGGAGTACCCGGAGAGAACAGTGGCGCAGTTGGTAGAGCTGTTGCCTTGCAACAAGAAGGTTCTGGGTTCGATTCCTGGCCCGGGGTCTTTCTGGATGGAGATTGCATGGGTTCTCTCTGGGTACTCCGGCTTCCTCCCATAGTCCAAAAACATGACTGTCAGGTTAATTGGTCTCTCCAAATTGTCTCTAGGTGTGTGAGTGTGAATGGTTGTTCGTCTTGTCTGTCTCTGTGTTGCCCTGCGACAGACTGATGACCTGTCCAGGGTGTAGCCCGCCTCTCACCCGAAAAGTGGCTGGAGATAGGCACCAGCACCTCCCGACCCCACTAAGGGAAAATCTGACATGGAAATGGAATAAAACTGCATGTACCTCATATGTACAGGTTAGTACAACAACTACACACTCATTTCCAGTCAATGTAGCACACAATATGGAAGCTATTGAAGAAAACATATTATTTAATATTAAAATTATTTAAAATATTGAATATGACTTGACATTTAATAGACATTTAATAGAGGGTAGTGTGTCTCAGGTAAAAGCATGAATTACCACGTTTTTGTATCAATTGGCCACAAGGCAAGGCATTTATTAACGTTTGTTTGACAGGAGTTTTTGGCTCGGAAAGTGAACCTTCGAGCGTTGAGGGAGCTAGAGAACGGCTGGCAGAAATTAGCGTTCATAAATCAGATCAACCTTGAACTAAAAGCCGCTTGCTCGGCGAATACTAGAATATCCAATATGCAAATCGAAACTAACTTGACTGCAGTCAGTAACACAATAAAACCACAGGGAAATAGTTTGTTTTGGTCTGTGGCCTGTAAAGATGGCACCGAGTGACTGCGTGAGACGCAGTGACGTTGGTTCCAAAGCTCTATTGGTCAATAGTAGAAGAGCTGGACATAGAGCTGGACATTAACATAACGATGCAGCAGAAAAAGGACAAGCAGTAAAGGAAGAAGCAGAAAAAGGACAAGCAGAAAAAGGAGAGGAGGCAATGACAAAAGGAGGGCTTGTATAAGGCAAAACAAAATATCTACTTTTCTTGACAAAACACGTTTAGGGGAAATGAAAAAGAAAATATATGCATTTCTTCACAGAAAATGCATGTTTAGGGGAAATGAAACAATCCTATTCCCCATCATGCTGGTTTAGTGCCAGAGGCTGAAAGATGAAATGTGTGATTTGAACATTATGTAAAATAGATTCTAATCTTGACAAGCTTATACATGTTATAAGTCAAATCCAAAAGAGGGGAATTTGGAGATAGCGGAGACGTGGGTGGCTCCAGGTGGAAGAGGCAGAAGGGAGTTGTCCTGTTGAATTTGATGAGATTCCATATGTTGTTATGAAGTTGAAGTCTCTTTCTGGGTCATCTCTCTTTTTATTTTCCATCCTTATTTCTGCAGGCAGAACACAATCTAATCTGTTGTTCATTTTCTTGTTTTCTGCTGTACTGAATAAAAAAGATTTAATGTTAAAATTTGTATTCTAGATTCATTAAAACAAAATACACTTGACTTAAAAAGATGTGTGTTCTTAGAAAATGTTAAGGCGATGAATAGTGTTCATTTAATATAGCATTTTTTATGCAAAAGCAGCCTTCTAAATCTCTCTTCTTGAAAATCCCCTCTATATTAAAACCTTGAACTTTGCTCAATATGTAAATAAAATCCTCTTTTAAGATTTCCCATTGTTGCTTAACAACATCACAGGTTCCTGTTGGCATAATGTGATTTTAAACTCTGATTGCCAGTGTTTTCTTTGAGATATCAGACACCATGTAATTGGAAAAACTAAGAATGTTTCTTGTTGTTTTTATTTTGCTCTTTTTTTGTTGCGGAAGCATTTAATCTCATTCCCTTACAATGAAACTCTATCACACACAATGAGTCAACATGTACAAGCAGGCGTCCGTTGGTACATGTTGGTTCCTGTTGACAAATACTTTTTTTGTTGCGTTATTTTGTATTGCCAAGGTGAGTAGAAAAGAGAGAGTTTTGTATTTTTGTTGTTTCTCAGCCTTTTGATATATATATATATCAAAGTTTTAGCAACAGATTGAGAATTTCTGATGTTGGATTGATTTTGGTGGAAATTACAACAACAGATTTGCTCCCCAAGCAGCCTATCAAATAAATAAAATATTTTATGTGTGTGTTGGTGATGCTGCATGTATTTTTGACATTTTAATTTAGCATGTCCTCTCATCACATTTTACTTGTAAGTGTCTTACACTTGTGACAGTTGCAGAAAGTTTAAAAGGGAGGAGCCAAGAACTAGAATATAAAACTGTGTGAACATAAAATTTGAACATTTTACCACCAAGAAATCAACAACCATGGATCATCACAGATCAGCTGCCCGCAGAAGGGCAATAGAAATGACCAACTTTGGCAGAGCTGGTAAGAGTTACAATTAAATGATTATCTCTATGGGGCAAATATTTAACAAAAGAAATATAAAACAAGCAATCTGTTAGAGTTTGCATTGTAACTACATTTTAGTTTTTATAAATATACTTTTGCACAAGCAAAAAATAAGTCTTTCACAGAAAAGTTTTCTTTGTTTGTAGAGGCAACTATTGTGTTTTATGAAAGGTTTTTTTTTTAATCTTTTCACAACATGGAGACTTGATCTTAAAAATAAAAATGTTATTCAAATATTATCTCCTACCACAGATCTTAACTCTGCCATGAATCATTTCAGTGAGTGTTCAGTTCTCATAATTTCAATGAAAACCAATCACATAAAGTTTAAACACCAGAATCTTGTTTGTTTTACATCTTTAATCTGTAGAACCTATTCTAAGTACTTACTGTGTTTTTTTTGTTTTGTTTGCTTTTGAAACATGTCAAAATATGCAACATTATTCCTCTATCATAAAAACATTTACTTAGAAAACACCAGCTGAAAACTGAAACTAATTTTCACATTTCAAAAACAAATTTTTCATCATTTTTTTTTTATACTTTTTAGAATCCTGTGATCTATTTAGATTTTTCTCCAGATAAATAAATCTGGGTATTTTTTTAACTGACATAATTAAATTACTTGCTTTCAGTTTAATATTGTTTTCTCATTCTCCATTAACTGATGAGGATGTCAGTCGAGCCAACAATTCCCAAGATGTCAGAAGGCAGGCTGGGAGAGGCAACTCATTTCGCCGTAACATTCTGATGGCTGTTGGTATTGGATCTGGTGTTGGATCTGGTGTTGGATCTGGTGTTGGATCTGCTATTGGAGTTGCTGTTGGATCTTTGGGGGGACCAACAGGAGCTGCGCTGGGAGCTCTTGTTGGAGTTCATCTGGGAGCAATGATTGTATGTGCACTACCTGCAAATGACGAGTGATGCATTATACGGTGATAATGTGTTTGATATTTTGGCTACAATTAAACCCTGATTTCCTTGAAAAACAAAATATGTGTCTAAGTTATAAGCAGATATTTGATCGTGTAATTAATTATTTAAAATTAGTTGCTGAAATATTTGAGCAGTTTTGGCTGCTCAATAGAATAATTTAACAATAAATTAATTGTTAAATTAATGTAATTAATTTAACAAATTACTGGTTTGGACATCGCCTGTTAGCCGCTAACACTAGTGACGCTCCTGCAGGCGCCGTTACTGCGCAGTGAGTCTGTCCACAAAACCAGGCTGTTCCAATGCGGGATGAGCAGGAATCACAAAAATAACCGCAGCGACTTTATTTCTTACCCGATTTCTATAAGCATGGTGTGACGGTGAGAGGTTGGAGAAAGAGTTAGCAGTGGTGATTAGCCACTCTAACCCGAAACAGCAGGACGCACTGTTGAAGTATTCCACACTTTCACTTCATTTCACTTCGTCTACGGAAAGCCAGATCTCCACGGTACTAAACATTATATTTTCATACATAAGAAAAGTAATGATAATTCACCGCCCTGCACCTCATCATCACCGATGATCTCTCTACAATGTGGGAGACGAGTTCTTACTCTGTACAACAATACAACAAAGGAAAAAGGGAATAGGCGCCCCCTTGTGGTGATACCTACTCCTCTCTAGGAACCAAGCAGTATAATGACTGTTACAATGGCTTAAATTAAAGCTGAGGAAATTGCTGATGTTTGTAAGTATTGTCCCTTGATATAAATCTATAAACAGTTTGGTTTCTATCAAGATGCAAGAGAGGACTAAGCAAATTACTCCGTCTTATTTGGTGATTATGTTCAAACAGTTTTTGTCATTTATTAAAGGTTTAAAAATTACAGCAGCTGCAGAGCGCCACAGCAACAGGAGAATAAGCTGATTAAAAAAAGCTGAGAAAAAGTTGCAAAACAACTTCAAACCATTTATATTCTGCTTTTCCTTGCTTAGTGTCGGCACGCAAACCCGCTGATATGACAACCGACATAACGTCTTCGTTAACCCGTAGAGCAGAGAGTGATATATTGACCAGAATGTCCTGCACTGTAGCTAACTTCCTGCTTTTGGAACGATCTCTAGTCAGGTTGCATTCAGACAGGTTTTCTACTGTTTCAGAGTCCACTTCAACCAAACCGAGACTGAGAATTTTAGGCGGATCGGAGTTCGTTTTTTAAGTCCGTTTTGGAATTCAAATTTGCATTCGGACCTCCACAAAAACTCGGACTTTCTACACAAATGGATTAGAGTCTGATTCAGGACTCTAATCCACCCTAAGGGTGTATTCAGACCAAGTAGAAACCAAAACAGTCCTGATAATTTCCTAGAAGATATGAGTACATATCTCTTCAGAAGAGCTTTTTGTAAATTTAGATTCAGACAGGACGATGTTGTCCATGAAAAATTAAATAGTTAAAGACATTTAAAATTAGTTTCATTAGTGTGAAATGTGTCTATCTGTAAACACATTGTTCAGAGAACAGGTTGTTCACACAGTTTTCCAGATGGATGGATTCTCTTGATGACTGAGGTCCTGATGAGGAATCACAAAGGCCTGCAAAACATTCCTCCACTGTAAGAGGACTTTGAATTCTGCATCAGAGTGGTGAACATCAGCAGATACAATAGCCTTTATTAAGGTCTGAACAAAGAAACTTCATGTTCATACAGAAAACTGTCTGCTGCAAAGAATGAAGGATAAAAATCAGTTCAGATACCTCTCTATCCAGGTCTCCATCACGACTGAATGTTTTCCTGCATAAGAAGCTGAAGTCCTGCTGGATCTCTGACTTGACCAGTAGATTATTCCATCAGCAGGACACTGAAAGCTGCAGCAGATGTTTCTGAATCCTTCTTTTTCTGTGAAAAAAAAAAGCTAGAAGAATATTGTTTGAGTCCACTTGCTGTGAAACGCTGAACGTCAGAGTGAGAGGAATCAGCTGTTGCCAGACTGTTTCCGACAGCTCTAAAACTACACAAGGTGGCGCTGTTTGCAACCTTTTGTGGTGCATCTTCTCAGTGTAACAAAAACAGTTCAACTGGTCATAGGTAAAACACCTGCTGATTGAAATCACATTTTCAGTGTTATATATATATATATATATATATGTAACAGCCTGGTGACCTGTCCAGGGTGACCCCGCCTCTCACCCGGAACGTGGCTGGAGAGGCACCAGCACCTCCCGACCCCACTAAGGATCAAGGGTGTAAGGTCCCTTTGGGATTAATAAAGTATTTTTTGAATTAGAATTTCTGACTCACAAATGAGGAGGAGTGTCTTACAGGTGCAGTATGTAATTTTTATTAAAACATGCGTTCTTATGTATTTGTTCAAACTGTCACTATTTTGTGACAGTTTGTCATGAGACACATAATCTGTGAAAGATAAATTTTCTCCACCTCTTTCCTGAGCTTCTGTCTGGAGAAATTCTCCGTTCCCAAGTCATTCCAACCATTTTGGTACATATTTAAAACTATAAGAAGACCATGTGATAGAAGGTATGAGTTACAATGAGAATCATACTTTTCTTCCTGAAACTGTGGGCTGCCATCCCAATATATATTAACTATCTAAGGCCTTGTAAGAAGTATATCAGGCTAATACCGACACAATGTACTTTTAATGTTTTGTAAAATAAAACAATGAATGTTAACACACTAGTAGAAGGAAATAACAGTTTTAATGTTAGATATACACTTTAATGTGTCAAAATAACATGATGTACATTGCAGTGAAAGGGAATAACATAATTTTCAGTTAAATGTGCCCCTATGTTGTGTCATAAGATGTGTCAAATATTTAACAGAGTTAAAATGTTAACACTTTCATTCACTTGTAATTTTAACTCAGAATTGATGAGACATTTACACTCTGCTCCATATTTTGCTGTGTAGTAAAGGATCTGAACACTTTGAATGCTATTGCCAATGCTACAATACCAGCAGCTACTAACCCAGTCGTTATTATTTTGGGGTAATAATCAAGACAATAAGTTATTATCTTGGGGTAAAAACGGCGTTTCCTGAGTGAATCTATTTTTTCCAGCAGATCCTGGACCTGCTTCCTGTCTTCCATCTTCTGGTTGTTGAACACATGATACATCCCACTGCAGCTCTTCAGCAGTTTCTGCAGGTTTTTATCTCTTTTTACAAACTGATCAATATCGATGCCTGTTTGTTCCAGTCGGTCTCCGTAGGTGAACAGGATCATGGTGTTCTTGGAAACCTCTGGACCCAGAATCTCCTGCAGCTTCTCCAATCCTCTCGTCTCCTGTTCAGTGAATCTTCCCAGCTGGATGGTGAGCAGAAAAACATGAGGACCAGGAAAGCTCAGATCCACAGCTCCCTGGATCTCAGCTTTCACTACTTCTGGAGGAAGAACAGAGCTGCAGAGTCCAGGCGTGTCCACCACAGAGACTCTACGAGAGGAAACTTCTCCTTCTGCCCTCTTACTGCTCAGAGTCAGAGGAACCAGACTGAGCTCAGAGTTAAACTCCTCCTTTCCCAGGATGGTGTTTCCTGCTGAGCTCTTCCCGACTCTTTCCTGACCCACCAGCACCACTCTGAGGTCAACCTCTGAAAACAACACAGTAATTCAGGAGCTAGCAGAGCAACACTTAGCTTCTGATATTATAATAGGTAAGAGAGATTAGGCATCAGATTTAACAGCATTATAACCAAAATCAAAGATGTGTTTACTTTTAAAGGTTTTGTTGGCTCTCATGGTCTTTATTTGAGAGTCAGACAAGAAAGTGGATAATGAGAGACGATATACAGCAAAAGTCATCAAAAGACTTGAACCTGCGACGGCAGAGTTGAGGGCTAAAGCTGCCATAAATTGTTTGTACTTTACAACTGGGCCACTGCAGCACAGAATGTGTTTTCTTAGATGTCTTTTCACCCATTCTGTTGTTTTTGAAAAAATGTTGGGACCCACAGATGTTACCTGGTTAACATAAAGTGATTAATTACCTTTGAAGTCATAAACAGCCGACAGACAGTTCAGTGAAACATGGGGGGGTGAGAGGGAGTTTGGTCCAACACTTCATACAAGTGGAGAAGACTATCCTGTCCTTGGTACCTCATTAAAAAGTTAAATCAACAATATCTAAATTTCCATTACAAGCCTGCACAAAAACTTCCTGATATTCTACTAATGTTGAACAAACACAGTTTCACTGTCGCAGTGTTTCCATTGAATAAGACATGCAATTAAAATCACGCATGAATAAATTTGTTCATACAATAAGTCATTAACAAAGATGCTGTGCAATCATCATCATTTATTTGAACAAATGTCAAATATACAACAAACGAACCGATTAAGTATACAGAAGAACGCAGCATTTACACAAAAATAAATCCAACGGTGTTGATTACAATGAATGCAAAGATTTACAAATGGAAACTGTCATGAGAGTCTTTTGATTCATAAGGTCCATTACTGAGCAAAATAAAGAAAATATATTGTTTTATTAACAAATTTACATTTATGAATATAAACTTTGACCCCCCAAAATAGCAAATTTACTATAAAAACAATTTAGTATCATTTCTGTGTTACAACTGTTATTAATTTCCAGATAAATTAATAATTACTCTGACATTTATTTGTTTCTGCTGTTACTGACAGCTCAAAGCTCCTGTGTTCTTATGAATGTTAGATTCATTCACTATTAATAGGCTGGATGACAGTTGAAGATGTGACTGAGCGAAGCAGGAATCAAACCAACAACCTCATAATAAATACATGATGGTTCCTCCTTCCTCAGCTCAGCTGCTCAGATATTTCAGTAACTATTTCATGAGAAGATTAAATATGTTTATACTGGTAATTATTTTGTTATTTATGACAATCAGGGTTTAATAAAATGCAACCAAAACATCACATATATTATCACTGAATAACACATGTCTTCTCTCTGACTTTAAGTGCACGTCTAATCACTAATGCCACTGCACCTCCAGCAACAGCTCCCACTGCAGCTCCTATCGGTCCCCCCGCAGCTCCCATTGCTGCTCCAGCCTTGGCTGCAGCTGCAGCTCCACCTGCAGCTCCACCTGCAGCTCCAACAGCAGCTCCAACAGCAGCTACAACACCGCGGATAAATGAGTTGTCTTCCTCTGCCTGCCTTCTTGCATCTTCAGGATCAATTTTTGGATTTTTTGTGGCCCGTCGTACCATTTCTTCTTGGATGGCTTTCTCTGCCTCTTTGAACATTTCGTTGGTGTAGTAACTTCCTCCATTTCCCTTTATCATTCTGTTGATCTTCTGCACCAATTCACTGACTTGAGCAGAATCCTCATCTTCATTGTCAAAGACATGATATTTATCTTCAAATTTCTTCAAGATGGAGCACTGACTGATGGTGTGTTTCAGAGGTTGGCATCTCTCTAACATGTCTTCTATTTTAATGTTTCCCTTTTTCAGCACATCTCCATGGGTAAACAGGACCATGGTGTATTTGGCTGCTTCGTCTCCAAACATTTTCTGGATTATTTCCACCGTTTCTTTTTCTTCTGGTGTGAATCTGGTCGGTTGGAGCACAATCAGAAACACATGAGGACCAGGAGCCGCCAGGCTGAAGCATTTAGCAATTTCTTTCACAATATCTTCATTACTTCTATATGTGTCAAACAGACCTGGAGTATCAATAACACCCAGCTTTAAACCACCAAAGACACCGGTTTTCTTTTCACAGTTTGATGTTGTAGAGGAAAATGAGAGTTGAGATTTAAAAGCTTTCGTCCCTAAAATGGTGTTTCCAACTGCACTTTTGCCGACTCCAGTTTTCCCAACAAGAACAATCCTGATGCCTCTTTTCTCTTCATCTGTTGGAGAATTAGAAAACAACAATAAACTAAAAGTTAATGGTAAGTGTGTTTTTGGTTGTTAGTTACAGAATGATTTGTTTATGGTTAAATGTATTGATCTGGATGAAAATTTAAGTAGATCATAGATTAAAAAAAACAAAACAAAGGAAAATAATTTTTTTTTTTTTGTCAATCGTCATTTTGCATAAAACTTTGTTTACATTTTCAGCTAATAGTTTCTAGAAATGCCTTTATATCTAATTAACACTGTTGTATACTTGGTAAAACAAAACATACTTGCAGAAAGTAAGCATTGTTCTACAGATTCACCGACACACAATTTGATTCACCTCATGTTTTTTGTAGGTAGACTAGTCAACATATTTTCAAAAACATACAATGAATTTATAAAATCTATGAGACAGATTGTATCTATATTTTTGTCTAAGTCCACATATTTTCTGTCAGATTTAATTCTCGCTATGCCATTCCAAAGCTTATTTTTGTCTCTGCTGATGTCATTATATTGTTGAGTTGAAGGAGTTGTTCGGACTGCTTTTTTCAGAGAAAACTGACTGGGTGTCTCACAAAGATAGAATTCTTTCTCCACCATTCTGTCTGACACACACAACAGCTGCAGATGATTAACTAATCACCATAGCAACAGAACAGAGACCAGGCCAGAGCTGCACTCGGCTCTTACTACAGGGAACTAAGCTGCCATTCAGAACTACTTGCTGTTTTGGCCTGTATATAACTTGTTATACCCAACCAGTGTTTCACATGGGATAAGTGTGGTCATTATATTCCATAGCAACGGGAGCTGCAGACTTCTATGGTCTGTCTGACAGACAGAGGGCTGCAGTGCATTGTGGGAAAAATAAATATTTCCTGGGATTATTGCTATTTCGCTTACATAAATGTATTATTTCTCTGAATTTCTGAAGGTAAATTAAAATCCTGAGTATGAAGGTTGAACATTTTCTAGAAAAAAAATATTCTCAACTCTCATTTCGTTTTTTTTTTTTTTTTTTTTTAAATTATTATTTTGCACCATGAGTGAGAAGGACATGTGCAAAATTGATAGCTATCAATCCGCGACAACATTTACTTATACAGGCGTTGTCCTACGGTGGCCCTGAGGTGCAAAGCGCTAAAACATTAACAAAATTTTAAAGGTACTTTCCAGTGGGAGACCTAATAAATCGCTGATTGCAGTACAGCTCGTTTTACTATGAATATGCTCCGTGATCCAAACCTTACCACTACTATTCGAGAATATTTTGAGTCAGTACGTACGTATGAGGTGATACTGGACATGCTCCGGACCAACCACGATGTGTCACTTAGTATGCGTTCACTAAAGACTCATTTGAAAGAAGAAGGGTTGCATAGAACAGGCAACTACTCTCCACTTCCTTAATTTTGTAGTGCTTTCGTTAATGTAGTGTTTTCGTAATTTGTAATTGTGTTTCGTTAATGTTGTAGTGCTTTGCACCTCAGGGCCACCATAAGAAAACCAAAAGAGAGAGAATGTGTTGAGTGACATGCAGAACCTGTTGATCAATGTGTTCAAGGTTCTTTCTTTTATCAACTCGATAAATAAAGTAAAGATTCATAGCTATATAAATAAATGAATAAATGCAAATGAGCCAGAAAAGAATAGAGTTCCTACTCCGGGTCGGGCAGAATGTTCTGCCCCAAGTGGAGGAGTTCAAGTGTCTCTGGATCTTGTTCAAGAATGAGGGAAAAATGGAGCGAGAGATCGACAAGCAGATTGATGCAGCATCTGCAGTGAAGCGGGCGCTGTACTGGTCTATCGTGGTGAAGAGAGAGCTGAGTCAAAAAGCGAAGCTCTTGATTAACCGGTCGATCTACATTCCTGCCCTCATCTATGGTCATGAACTCTGGGTCATGTCCGAAAGAACAAAATCACGGATACAAGCGACCAAAATTATTTTTTTCCATAGTGTGTCTGGGCTCTCCCTTAGAGATATTGTGAGAAGCTCAGATATCCAGGAGGGACTCAAAGTAGAGCCGCTGCTCCTCCACATCGAGAGGAGCCAGTTGAGGTGGCTCGGGCCTGGTGAGGCATCCAGGAAAAGGCCCCGGAGGTCCTGGGGAAGACCCAGGAAACGCTGGAGGGACAATGTTTCTCTGCTGGCCTGGGAACGCCTTGGGATTCCCACGGAGGAGCTGGAACAAGTGGCTGGGGAGAGGGAAGTCTGGGCCTCCCTACTTAGGCTGTTGACCCCACGACCCGACCCCGGATAAATGGAAGAGGATGGATGGATGGGTGGATAGATGGATGGATGCACACAGATACACACACACATGCGTGATACACATAGCACAACAGAATACAGAGTAATGTTATCTAGCTTGGTTAGCTAGTTTCAAGAAACATGACCGTTCCCACACACATACTCCTACTTAAGTAAAGTACAGATACACCGTGTGGCAGCGCAGTCACTGTCATAACCATGCAGCTGTGGAGGATATTCTCCTGACGGAAATAATAACTACAGATACTTACTGCAAATGTAGTGGAGTAAAAGTCCATTATTAAATCTACTTAAGTAAAGTACAGATACACAAAAATTTTACTAAAGTACAGTACTTCATTACTTCCCACCAGCGATAACTAAAAGTTTCAACAAACACTGAGAATGATTAACTTATGTTAGAATGATAAATTTAATGTAGCAAAATTCTATCATAATTAGGCAGTCAACATTTCAATGAAAGATTTTAATTTCCAGCATGTAACCCTCTGGGTTCCCAGGGGGTTACATGCTGTTGTTTCCAAGTCTTTTGGTAGGAGATTGAAATGACCAAGAGTTCATTACAAATAAAATTAATAGTTGAAGTAAAAAGTCTATTAAAATATTGTGTTCTGTCACTTTAAGAATGAACAATATTGTGTAGTTTGTGTGTATAGTACAGCTCAACACGGGGTGTGAAAGTCTACAGTGCTGTGTATATTTTTTTGGTTGTCCATTAAATGAGACACATCAGTTTTCACTCTCTCAACATAAATGATGGACAAAGCAACAAGTTTACTATAAAGTGGATTAAAGTAATCCAGCCTAGTGTTGACAAATGCATGGATTACTTAAAGTGCTGCTCAGAAAGAATTTGTTTTATTTTAGCCAGCTGCCTCAAAAGGAAAAAAAAAAAAAAAATTATTCAACAGTATTAATCTGACTTTTTAAGTTTAAGATAATTGCAGAGTTGAGTTCCGCAGTGTGGAAATTAAAGGCTAGTAATTAAGTAAATATTTTATTAGCTGAATAATTATAATCTGAAATATTACAGTCTAGGCTGCACAGTGGTGTAGTTGGTAGAGCTGTTGCCTTGCAGCAAGAAGGTCTTGGGTTTGATTCCCAGCCCAGGGTCGTTCTGCACGGAGTTTTGTATGTTCTCCCTGTGCATGCATGGGTTCTGTTAGGTTAGGTTGATTGTTTTCTCCAAATTGTCCCTAGGTGTGAGTGTGTGTGTGTGCATGGTTGTTTGTTCTGTCTCTCTCTGTGTTGCTCTGCAACAGACTGGCGAACTGTTCAGGTTGACCCCTCCTGTCGCCCAGAACGTTAGCTGGAGGTAGGCACCAGCACCTCTCGACCCCACTAAGGGACAAGGGTGTCCTCAATTTTTTTCCCCCTTTGCCAAAAGCACAATACTTTTAAGACATCAACATATCACAAATGTAGTAGTAATAATAATAATAAAAAAAACAACCTTGCTTATACCTCAAATGGTGTTTGTTTAAAATTCTATTTAATGAGCAGAGCACAGCGCTATGAAAGGACAACCCTGGTCCAAAATATCTACTGAGACAGCGCCCCCACTGGATGGGGTCCACATATTCGGACCATCAGCTGACATACTCAACTTAACATCTGAGGAATTTCAAAATTTCTGCAAAATTTCTACGTCAAGGAAGTAAGTCCCATCTTATTATTGAGGAGAACAATAAACAGGAAAATTTCTTAAGAGCAGTTTTGGGAGGGTCAGAAAAGTTACAGTGAAATGTAACGTAAAATGTGGTTTAAAATGTTTTTTAAACCACATTCAAGCTGCAGGACCAAAAATGACTACTCATGAACATCAAATGTGTTTTTCTCAGTAAACAAACCGTTGAGAAGTAAAACTAAAATTCAAATATTGCTTAGATATGAGTTTTGTTCAGTCTCATTGATCTAATCTCTATTGTTCACTTATTTTGCTATATCTAAATTACTGTGTGGAAGTTTGAGCCAACCCTTGCAAAACTTTACTTCAGCCACTATGCACATTACAGAAAAGAGCCATTCGAATAGTTCACAAGGTTGATTTTTATTGTCATACCAATAATTTATTTATAGATTTTTATTTCCTGAAACTCCCAGATTTGGTAGAGCTTCAAACTGCACAGTTTATGTATAAAGTTAGAAACAAACTATTACCAGAAAATATCCAAAAACTATTTACTGAGAGAGTGGGGGGATGTGACTATAGAGAAAACCTTAACTTCAGAACTTTGAATGTTCGAACAACAATGAAAAGAATGTGCATTTCTGTCATTGGTGTGAAGATCTGGAATAAACTCACTAAAGAACTAAAGCAAAGTCCAAGTATGAGGTATTTTAAGAAAATATTCAAAATGGTTACAATTCAAAAGTATAAGGATGAACAGGGGTGATTAATTTGGCTGGGAATTACAGCACTGTGGATGACTTGGACAATTGGGTGTAGGCTTGTGTATGTATGTGTAAATATATGTGGGTGTGTACATAGGTATATATTATTATGTATATATGCAGGTAGATGCCTATGTATATACACTGCCTGGCCAAAATAAAAGTCGCCACCTGGATTTAACTAAGCAAATTGGTACAAGCCTCCTATTGGATCTAGCAACATTGTGTGCCCAAAGAATGAGGTCAGCTGACTACCTGAATATACTGAATGACCAGGTTATTCCATCAATGGATTTTGTCTTCCCAAATGGAACGGGCATATTCCAAGATGACAATGCCAGGATTCATCGGGCTCAAATTGTGAAAGAGTGGTTCAGGGAGCATGAGACATC